>CM053791.1:183683247-183745747 GCA_028749045.1 Cupressus sempervirens | reverse complement strand
GCATGTTAGATTTCTTTCTGCATATGATGTAGTATGATTTAGGAGTGACATTCCTACTATGTTAATACCGATGATCTCTTTGGTGCTTTGGGATGTTACGCACGAAGGGATGGCTAGGATCCATGATGGTCTAATGATGCTATTTACGGTTGGGAGGAACCGTGCACTTAGTTAATTATGTTTGTGATATATGGTTATCTTTTATGATGGATGCTTATATCTTTTATGATGATGTATCATGTATGATTTGTGGTTTCATTTATGTTATTGCATTATGAATTAGATTTAGAATGATGATGTACTTTATTTCACACATGTGTATTCTTTTATGCCTTTTCATACCTTGTAACATGTACAATGGATGATTGAGCTAAATTAAAATGTAATTACAAAAAGGACACTTGCATATTGTTTAAGAATGTTGGATGTATCTTTCTTATTTCATAAGGATGTGATGTTAGATGAATAGTTATGATTAGATGTGATTCAACGTTAAGGGATCTTTAAAGAATGTAACCTGTTATGTATGTTATGTTTACTTTTATTTGAATTGTTGCTATTGCTTCCATTACTATGTATAAGTTGTGAATGGTTTATCTTTCATGTTTAAAAAAAAAAAAAAATTGTTTGGCAAACTTAGTGAAATTTTAGATTAATTCTTTGGATCCCTTCGCTGGGCATTACAAAGACACACTTTTAGTAGGGTGTTGAAATCATTTAATAGGGTGAGACCTAATAGTTTGTAAGCCTTTAACAGAGAAAACCCCTCACAAGGTAGATCATAGTTTATGGTCAATCTTATTGTAACCATAATTGGCTACACTTTACAGCTATAGTAGTGAAGATTTGTGGGTTTCATCCCCACCCTAGTTTTACCTTCTCATTGGAGGGTTTTTGGGTAACAAAATTATTGTGTCATGTGCTATTTGTTTCATGTTATGGATGAAAATTTGTAGTTAGCTATTTTAGTTTACATACTAAATTATGAGATGGATGTGTGGTGAATGTTTTATGGTTAAAGTTTTGAAGTATTGATTCACTGCCCCCCTCTTAGAGTTTACTTTCCCATTGTTATTTCCAACAATTGGTATGCAAGCTTTGTTCTCTAGAAAGGAAAGTCTTATAACTTTGGAGGAAAGATCTTGAAGATGGAAGTCTATAAGTTGGAAATGATTATTGAGAACCAGAAGATTGAAGTACAACTTAGTCTACACCAACTTAATGAAGCAAGAGATGAACTCCAATGTTCATTGAAGAAAAGAAAGGAACTAGCTATTGATCTAAATGACACTCATTACCAAGAAGAAGGCACTATTGAATTGTTTGAGAATGGAAACTCAAGTGAGTTTGATGTAGGAGTTGCAAATATAATGGAAAAGAACCATGCCCTAATTGAATAAGTTAGAAATCTTAAGATAGAACAAGAAGTCCAATTAATATTACTATGTAAGGTGACCAAATAGAAAAAGAAATCCGAGGAAGACAAAGTCATGATTCAAGATGAAAAAAGAACACTAACCAAAAGAGAAGACATCAAATATGCAAAAGATTTCTAACATGCAATTGGATACAATGAATTAATTGATGATTGCAAACAATGTATTGAATGGAAAGGACTTTGAGATCACAATCCTAAAGTTACAAAATGATAAACTGAGGAATGAATTGAGAGAAGAAAAGGAATTTGCTTAAAGTTTCAACAAACCTACTGAAGCCATCAAATACTTTGAGAAATTAATGAAATCTCCAAGACCTAATAATGATGCTACTGGATTGGGATACACCAACACTGAGAAAGGAGAATCATTTGAAAGTGGTGAATAAAGGAATAATAAAGGTAAGAACTAAAAACTCACTTGTCATAATTATGGAAAGCTCTAGGTCATACAACAAATGTTTGTAGGAGCAATAATGCAAATCAGAACCCTAGGAAGAAATTCAAGGGTTACTATCATAATTACAACAAGCAAAGACATTAAGCACATGAATGCAGGACCAAGACCATGAGCACTTAGATATTTGCAGGATATTGCCACAATTGTTAGAAGTATGGACATAAAGCATATGAGTGTAGATCTAATTCCAAGTAGACATAAAGGTACAACAAAATAGAAAATCCTATGATTGGGATTACAACATAAGGTAAAATTTTCACTATTGCCAAGAATATGGACATGTTTCCTAAGAATTGCATTAGAACACATTTTGGAGGCAACTAAAATAGATGGTTGAGTGAGACTACATGCTTTAGTTGTCTCAAGACTGGTCATGTCAGCAGAAACTATCCAACTAAGTCACCAACACCAAGTAATGGAAATAGTAACTTGGCAAAGAAATGGTCAATGTAGAGAAAGTATAGGTGTATATGAACAAGACATGGAAGAAGAAGGAAGATTGCAACACATCAATCTCAAATGAGGTCACTTCATCCAATGGACTAGGTGATCACATCACCCCCAACTACGCAATCAAGAGGTATATATGAGACTGATATTTCAAAAGTTATGTTATGCATCAATTTCAAGAATCTAAGATCTAAAAAGATTATATATGCATGAATTAAGATGCAATGTATTGGTTAGAACATGAAATAAATCTTTATTTTTGTTTTTTTTCAATGTTGGTGCCAAGCATGGAAGACATCTTTGTTGTTGCCTAGTAAGGAAAGGAATAGTGGTTATTGCCGAGTTATGGAGACATTGTCATGCCCAAAAAGGTAAGGACAAAAAAAACACACAGAATTTTTTTTTTTTTTTTAAAAGATAATGATCATGTGATTAACTATGGTCAAAAGAGTTTTATAGTTTAACTATAATGGAACTAGTCATGTTCAATTGTTATGACCTTACAAATGTTCTAATTAGTTAGGCTCGTACTACTAAATGAAACATAAAAATTGTTCTAATGGAGATATTCAAATTTCACATTCAAGACTTCTAAATTGAAATGAATTTAATATTTTAACATTCAAATCCCTAATTAGTAATCACCTTGCTACTTATCAATTAATACATTAATTCCTAAAGCCATCAAATTTACTAATCTGGTTTATAGATCAACACCATACTTAATTTAAATTATAACAATCTATAACTTAACTAAACATCTAAGATCCTAGCTTGAATTCCAAAATTTGAGTAACGACAATTCTCATTCAAAAGTTGACATGCATTTCCATTAACAAAACATAAGTACTAGCTTGAACGAACCTAGCTATGATATAAATTAACATAAATTAAGTTTTGAATTAACATGATTTAGTACTACCCTACACATGTAGTAACCATAATTAACTCAAATTGCAATATACAATTTACATAAAGACTCTCAATTTAAGCTAACATTACATCAATTAGCACAAATCTAAACTTAATTAAATTTAAGCTACTTGACTCTTAAACAAGTAACAAAACACAAACAAACAATCGTTACTAAAGAAACTAATTCTTAAATTTAAAACTATCCTAGCTACTAAAATATAAGCCCCACTAAATTAAACTATCCTACCCCATAATACCCTTGACCACACCAACCTTCTAATGAAACTCCATCAATTGATCCAACTAAGCACATGCTAATTAACCTAAAATTATTTAAATTTACTCACCCCTAACCCATACTTATCACTAACCCTATCCTATGGCCTAACCCACATCAAACAAAATTCCAACAAAATGCTAAACCACTATCCCAAACCCCCAAGGCAAGTGGCCTATCCTACCATGCGTGGGCCCCATCTCCATGGAAGCCCCCCCCCCCCCCCCCCCCAAAAACCGCACCCCCACGTTGACTCAACCTAGCCCAAAACTCGACCCCACCTACCCCATGCTAAGCCTAGGTTACGTCGACCCACCCTAGGCCGGTTCCTTGCGGGGTCTAAGCTTGCGCGTGGCAGGTCTGTCCCCCTGTCCCGCGCGAAAAGGACGTTGCGCAGGGACGACCTGCGTTGGGAAGAGGAGGAGGCAGCGACAGGAGAGGACGTACGTCCCTCCTGTCAACATCACTTCATTTTGCCCTTCCTCATGAAATGAGGTCAGCACAAGCATGGAGAAGGGAGAATGGGGGGGATGGTTGTTGAGTTCCCATCCTCCCCTTAAATACTTCGTTATTATAATTTTTTTTTAAAACAAGAAAACTATCTTCTACCATCTTCAAGAGATCCGACCCCTGTACTTGCTGACAGGTGGTTGGAGAGTTTTATATTATATATATTTTTAAATTCTTACATGATTCGACTTGTATCATGAGTCCCAAAGAATTAAATGCCAAAATTTTTATAGTTGGGGTGATGAATTTAAAAGTATTGTATATATATCTTTAGATGTATTATATATATTCAAATTTACATAAGTCATTTTATTTAATGCATTAACAATGTTTTTTTTTTTTTGATTTGCAATCCAAGGAAGAATATTTCTTAGAATATTCTCTGTGACATGGGGAATTTTAGAGCTTCTCCATACATTTTCCAGAGAGCCTTTTTGGGCCTGGAGGTGCACTTTTTTTTTGAAAGCCAATTTTTGGCTACGTGTTGGCATGTTTTCTTGCTAAAGTTCTTTGATATGCAAGATCAATTTAAACATTTCTAGAGGCAATAGGGAGCTATAATCCTCTTAATCAAATTGATACAAAAGCATGCAAAGGATTATAATCCCCCTAATCAAAATTTATTTTATTCTTTATGAACCTTAACAAGGGATTATGATTCTATATTCAGAATTCAAAAGGTGATGAATAATTATTTCAATTTCAATTGCATTACTAATAGAGCATAACAATGAATGTATTAGTTTGGTGATCACAATGTAGTATTTCTAATTCATCAAATTGCTTAACCATATATTGAAACTTCAGCATCTCAAATTGCATTGTAATAACATAATTGGAAACTTGGAGATCTATAATTTAGTGTCATTTTCTATCAACCTATTTTCTCACAACATATGCAAAATTTGGAACGACATGAGAGCAATGCAAGAAGAATTTCTTATTCTTTTCTTTCCTCTATTATTCATCCTGGTTCAAGGCTCCATCAGGAAAGAACCAGTAAGAAAACCTGATATCTTTGCCACTACATCAAATTCAATTTCAATTTACATAATATTACAATTCATTGAGTTTTCTTCAAGACTTTCACAAGAGACTTTTATCAAATGTCTTCATTTCCTCAAAGGTAAACATGGGAGATATAAGAAACAACATGGAGATAACAACACAAGGAGATAAGCAAAATGAACATACATTCCCACCTGGTTGCACAATAGGTCCAACAATGAACCAATATAGGGGAAAGGTGGATTTTCTCAATAGGAGAAGTCAATCACCATACCTTCATTTAGCCCTTTCGGGGCTTAAAACTTCAAGAATTTCCATTCTTTCACAAGGCCCTTTCGGGGCTATATCCACAAGGATTTTCATTCTTTTTCACATTCAAGAATTCTCCACAACAACAAGGTATGGGATGACAAGTAGGGGCCCATACACCCTACCCTTTCTCCCTCCTCTCTCCATGAGAGGAGACTCTACACTATTGAGGTCCAACTAATGCCCTTTCCCCAAGCATGGCCACTTCTTCCCTATCCAAGGGTGAGTGTTGCCAAATACATCCCCATGAAAACTCTAAAAAAAAAACAATCAACACACCAAGAAGGCATATGAATAACATCAAAGAAAACAAGATAAAATCCCTCCCAATACCACCCTCAACACAAAACAAGGAATGCATATTTACACAATGTCTCCAACATGATGCAACAAGATTCAAAATATGAACACACACAAAGAACCATTCATGGAGTGTAGAACTCCTACCTTCATAAAAGAGTTATGGCAATGGTGGTTTGAGAAGAGCTTCCCTTTTTCTACCTTCAATCTTCAAGGCTTCCCCCAAAACTAGAGGATTGGTTCACAAAAAAAAAACTAAAGTTTTTTCCAAAAGACCTCTAAGTATGGTCCTTAACCCCAATAGGATTCAAGTAACTCAAGATGGAGGTTGGTTTTACTAACCCAAGTAGAGGACAACCCATTTTCGAAATCAGCCTATAATAGGGTTTTTAAGAGACCCTAAGAGTCAACCTAGGAGGCTAGAGGGTTGGAAAGTACCCCCACCCATACCCTTATCCATAGGGGTGCTTAAATTTAATGTTGTTAAGCCTTTAAGGGCTCATTAGGAATAATTAAAAGTTAGTAGCATAGTAAGATCCAATTACAACTTTTAAAGAATTACAATATAAAATTAGCACAAAATTAACAAGAAATTTAACTCCATTTCTTCCATTGAGTTATCTTGGCTGATTTTCCTGCACACTCATTGCACACATCAGTAGGTCCAAAAATCACGTGCATAATGTGAATAACATGCTAAAGAAAATTATACATAATTTAAAGCATCCACTTCTTAATAAATAGTTGTTTATCTAATTCTACTCATATTTCTAACCTGTCGACTTGCATAACCAATGTGTTAGCATTGCATACATTTTCTTTCATCATTATACATATTTATAAGCATTAAATGGCAAAATCAAATAAATGAAGTAAGCATCACACATAGCAAAATAGCATAACAATGTTCAGTGTATCCAATAATGTTTTGACATGTCAGCATGAGTATCAAAATAACAATGTATCATAGGTGCTAGAATGGGTCGGGGTGAGGCCTCACATCCTCCCCCACTAGGCATGAACTTCCTCCTAGAGTTCATCAAAAAGATAAGGGTACTGTGCCTGCATCTGTGCTGCATCCTCCCAAGAAGCTGTAACCTCATCGTAGCAATCCCACTAGACTCTAACCTGGTCCAGCTCTCGACCTCGAAGTGCTAGGGTCCGTCGGGCAATAATACGGATGGGCTGTAGCGCTAACTGGCCGTCTGACTCCACCTACAAAGCATCCCAATCTATAATATGAGACTCATCATAAATATATCCTCTGAGTATGAAAATGTGAAACACATCGTGGATGCGTGACAGGCTAGGTGGCAGGGCTAAACGGTAGGCAACTGGTCCTATCCTCTCTAGGATCTCGAATGGTCCAACGAACCGGGGTGCCAACTTAGAGACCTTTCCAAATCGAATCGGACTCTTATGTGGCCGCACCCTTAAGAAGACTCTATCGCCAACTTGATATTCCCAATCTATCCTCTTCGCATCTGCATACTTCTTCTGTAGATCCTGTGCCTCTCTCAGGCACTGTCTAATCAGAGTCACCTGCTGCTCCATCTCCTTAACCAACTGAGGGCCAATAGATACTCGGTCCTCGATCCTGTCCCAACTCAACGGCATCCTGCAAGGTCTCCCATACAAGGCCTCATAAGGCGGCATACCTATGGAAGAATGGTGCCCATTGTTATAGGCAAAGTCGACGAGATGTAGGTATTCCTCCCACTTGACCTAATGGTCCATCACGTACATACGCAACATGTCCTCCAAAACTTGGTTCACTCGCTCGGTCTGCCCATCGGTCTGAGGATGGTACGCTATACTAAAATTGAGCTTAGTGCCCAATGCCAACTGAAACTCTCAAAAAAAAGATGAGGTGAATAACGAGTCCCTGTCGGAGATGATCTTATGAGGAATGCCATGAAGCCTAACAATATCTCGTAGAAACACCTGTGCTATGTTCTGTGCTATATATGTAGTACACATGGGAGAGAAGTGGGCAACTTTGGTCAATGTGTCAATTGTCACCAAAATAGCATCATGGCGATGAGATGACAAGGGGAGACCAATAATAAAGTCCATAGATATAACATCCCACTTCCACTCCGCGATCTCATGAGGCTGAAGGAGCCCACCGGGATGCTGATGCTTCACCTTCACCCTCTGACACTCGAGGCATCTCGCAACTATGTTAGCAATCTGCACTCTCATGCCTGGCCAGTGATACAACTGCCTCAAATCTGCATGTAACTTCTTAACACCGAGGTGCGCTGCATAATGTGCTCGATGAGCCTCAAGTATAATGAACTCATGCAATCCCCCAGTGAGGGGTACATACATACGTCCTCTATGGCGCAAGAGTCCATCGGACTCCAAGGAATACTCTGAATACTTCCCTTCTAAGGGTCTCTAAGAATGCACCACCCGACTAACCTCTATATAAAGCTCATCCGCTGGAAAGTGCTGAAGAATCTTTTCCCTCAAATCAGTACAAGTAGTCATAGATGATAACACACGGCGCCTTCTACTTAAGGCATCCGCAACTACATTCTCTTTCCCCTTGATGTAATGAACATCAAAATCGTACTCACAAAGGAACTCCATCCACCTTCTCTGCCTAGCATTAAGGTTCGCCTGTGTGAATATGTACTGTAAGCTCTGGTGGTCGGAATGAAGCTCAAATCTGTGACCCAGTAGAAAGTGTCGCCACCTAACTAGGGCATGAACTACTGCCACAAGCTCTAGGTCATGAGTAGGATAGTTGAGTTCATGAGTCTTCAATTTCATAGACTCAAAGGAAATGGGTCGGCCATCCTGCATAAGAACTGCCCCTATGCCGTCCAAAGATGCATCAGTGCACACCATGAAGTCTGCGGATGGATCTGGTACTGCAAGAATTGGTGCACTCGTAAGGGCTCTCTTGAGCTCTTGAAAAGCTTTGTCGCACTTCTCTGTCCACTCATACTTCTTTCCCTTCCTTTGAAGAGATGTAATGGGATGTGCCAATCTAGAGAATCTTGCAATGAAGCGTCGATAGTACCCTGCTAGCCCCATAAAGCTCCTCACCTCAGTGACACTGGTGGGTGCCGACCAATCCATGATGGCCCTAATCTTTGATGGGTCTATTGAGACTCCATCGCCTGATATGACATGACCCAAATAATGTATCTCAGGTCTAAAGAATGCACACTTCGACAAGCTACCAAACAATTGGTTCTCCCTCAATTTTTGCAATACATGTCTCAAGTGCTCTTCATGCTCCTGCTCATTATGAGAATATATCAAGATGTCATCCAAGAAAACAACCACAAACTTATCCAAAAAGGTACGAAATACTCCATTCATGAGGCTCATGAATACAGCGGGAGCATTCGTGAGGCCGAATGGTACCACAGTGAACTCGTAGTGGCCATACCTAGTACGAAATGCAGTCTTAAGAATATCACTATCCACAATCCTCAACTGATGATAGCATGACTTGAGATCAATCTTCGAAAATACCCGAGCACCCTGTAACTGATCAAAGAGGTCATCAATCCTAGGAAGAGGGTATCAGTTCTTGATGGTTACTTTGTTCAATTGTCGATAATCAATACACAACCTAAGTGATCCATCCTTCTTCTTAACGAAGATCACTGGTGCACCCCAAGGTGACACACTAGGTCAAATATGCCCCTTCTCTAAGAGTTCCTCCAACTGAATCTTAAGTTCACTAAGCTCATGGGTAGTCATCCTGTACGATGCTCTCGATACTGGCTCTGCTCCTGGCATAAGATCAATATGAAAATCCACTGCTCTAGGTGGAGGCCTACCAGGAAGCTCTGAAAGAAAAACATCTGCAAACTCCTGCAATATAGGAAAATCATCAAGGGATGGCTCCCTCTCAGGATCTTCCTCCCTGTCACTGATGGTTATAGCAAACAACTAACATCCCTTCCGCATGCACTGTCTAAGCTGCATAGCAAAAATCATACGAAAGGATATGGGTCTCTTAACCCCAAGGATCACTCTAGAGGTACCATACTCATCCACACATTCCACTCTCTTTTGTCGATAGTCCATCTTGGCGCTATGGCCATACAGCCAGTCCATGCCAAGAACAACATCATAAGAACCTAGAGGGGTAATACGTAGATTAGACATTGTGGACGTGTCTCCAATCTGAATCGGGAAACTATGCACCATGGAATTGACTGACACTCTGGCTCCTGAGGCTAACTCTACCTCCCAACTGACATCCTGACTAACTGCCACTAGCCCGCAATGCTCCACGATGAAAGGAGATATAAATGAATTAGTAGCTCCAGAATCAAATAGAATGGTAACCGTGCTACCTCGTATACTACCTGTAGCCTCGATAACTGTGGCCTGATGCTCGGCCTGGCGATTGTCAACCGCTACAAAGACTCTGTGAGATCTACCTACATCGCCAACAGTCGGCTCTGAAAAAGCCCCTCTCTGACCACTAGAGGACTGTCCCTGCGAAAACTCTCTAGCAATATGCCCCATGCCACCACAAGTGTAACATGGACCTCGTGTATAGGATCGGGCACCTTGTGATCTAGACTGCTGTGTGCCTCCTGACCTACTAGATCCACTGAATCCACCCCTAGAAGATTGCTGAGTCTTTGCTGACTGTGATGGTGGAACCTGTACTCTCTGATCCTGCCTCGGAACCTGTGAATGCCACTGTTTGGGCTTGGAGCCCTGATAACCCTGTAAGGGTTTCTGCTACTGCTGCTGCTGGGGTTTCTGCTGCTGAGGCTGTTGGCCCTTAGAGGACCCTGCTGTGTAGTTCTGATTCCCTTTCCAAGGGAGTCTCTGCTGCGTGGAGTTTCGGTTCTGAGACCAATCCCGTGACTCTTGTCTACCCCGAGTGTCCTCTGCCACTAGTGCCATCTCAACAACCTGTCTAAAGGTGGTGGGAAAGGCCATGCGAACTGGACCCTGCAGTGAGAAATTCAGGCCCATGATAAATTGGTGCACTCACAGTTTCTCGTCCTTCATGTACTCGACATAAGGAAGGAGCTCAAGAAACCTGCTCTCATATTGGGCCACGGTGAGACCCCTCTGATGTAGTGAATGAAATTCCTCTAACTGCATCTGCCTGAAATGCTCAGATAGGTACCACTCCCTGAATCTCTCTAGGAATGACTCCTAGGTGAGGGTATCCATACTCACTCCTCCAATGGTCTCCTCCTGATGCCACCAATTGGAGGCATCACCTCTCAACTGATGAACTGCTAGTCGTGCCTTTAGATTACTCCCATACGGACGTAATCTAAAGCACCACTGTAGGCTCTATAACCATGCTTCTGCTACTGTCCCCTCAGTGGAACCGGTAAATAAAGGTGGCCCAAGTCGAATCAACTCCCTGATATAATCTCCTATATGCCTAGGAGGTCCATCATGTGGGGGTTCTCTCTGGTGTATTGACTCTTCCTCGTGCTCACCCTGTCCCTCTAACTGTCTCAGTGGGGGACTCCTAGTCCTCTCTCGGACTCTGGGCCCGCCTCCTCTGGCTCCCTTTGCTCCCACAATTGGAATCTGCTGACCTGGCTGAACTATAGGTACTACCCTCTGCTAAACTATACCGATCAAAGTCTGAAGTGCATCTATAATGTCCTGGTTCGGGTTCGGTGGTGGTGGAGGCAGAGGTGGTGGTGGAGGTGGAGGACCATCCTCCTGCCCTGCTCTATCACCTCTCGCCCTATGACCTCTACCTCGCCGGTTGCTCCGTGTAACATGAGGCATCCTACACAATTGAAGTTTTTAGTTAGGTTTAGAAGCATAATGGTTTTAGGTTCCTAGTGTTGAAACATGGGCTTTGATACCAAAAATGTCATGCCCAAAAAGGTGAGGACAAAAAAAACACACAATTTTTTTTATTTATTTATAAAAGATAATGTTCATGTGATTAACTATGGTCAAAAGAGTTTTATAGTTTAACTATAATGGAACTAGTCATGTTCAATTGTTATGACCTTACGGATGTTCTAATTAGTTAGGCCCCTACTACTAAATGAAACATAAAAAATGTTCTAATGGAGATATTCAAATTTCACATTCAAGACTTTTAAATTGAAATGAATTTAATATTTTAACATTCAAATCCCTAATTAGTAATCACCTTGCTACTTAACAATTAATACATTAATTCCTAAAGCCATCAAATTTACTAATCTGGTTTATAGATCAACACCATACTTAATTTAAATTATAACAATCTATAACTTAACTAAACATCTAAGATCCTAGCTTGAATTCCAAAATTCGAGTAATGACAATTCTCATTCGAAAGTTGACATGCATTTCCATTAACAAAACATAAGTACTAGCTTGAACGAACCTGGCTATGATATAAATTAACATAAATTAAGTTTTGAATTAACATGATTTAGTACTACCCTACACATGTAGTAACCATAATTAACTCAAATTTCAATATACAATTTACGTAAAGACTCTAAATTTAAGCTAACATTACATCAATTAGCACAAATCTAAATTTAATTAAATTTAAGCTATTTGACTCTTAAACAAGTAACAAAATGCAAACAAACAACCGTTACTAAAGAAAATAATTCTTAAATTTAAAACTATCCTAGCTACTAAAATATCAGCCCCACTAAATTAAACTATCCTACCCCATAATACCCTTGACCACACCAACCTTCTAATGAAACTCCATCAATTGATCCAACTAAGCACATGCTAATTAACCTAAAATTATTTAAATTTACTCACCCCTAACCCATACTTATCACTAACCCTATCACATCAAACAAAATTCCAACAAAATGCTAAACCACTATCCCAAACCCCCAAGGCAAGTGGCCTATCCTACCATGCGTGGCCCCATCTCCATGGAAGCCCCCCCCCCCCAAACTGCACCCCCACGTTGACTCAACCTAGCCCAAAACCCGACCCCACCTACCCCATGCTAAGCCTAGGTTACGTCGACCCACCCTAGGCCGGTTCCTTGCGGGGTCCAAGCTTGCGCGTGGTAGGTCTGTCCCCCTATCCCGCGCGAAAAGGACATTGCACAGGGACGCCCTGCGTTGGGAAGAGGAGGAGGCCGCGACGGGAGAGGACGTACGTCCCTCCTGTCAACATCACTTCATTTTTCCCTTCCTCATGAAACGAGGTCAGTGCAAGCGTGGAGAAGGGAGAATGGGGGGGGGATGGTTGTTGAGTTCCCATCCTCCCCTTAAATACTTCGTTATTATAATTTTTTTTTAAAACAAGAAAACTATCTTCTACCATCTTCAAGAGATCCGACCACTGTACTTGCTGATAGGTGGTTGGAGAGTTTTATATTATATATATTTTAAAATTCTTACATGATTCGACTTGTATCATGAGTCCCAAAGAATTAAATGCCAAAAGTTTTATAGTTGGGGTGATGAATTTAAAAGTATTGTATATATATCTTTAGATGTATTATATATATTCAAATTTACATAAGTCATTTTATTTAATGCATTAACAATGTTTGTTTTTTTTTGATTTGCAATCCAAGGAAGAATATTTCCTGGAATATTCTCTGTGATATGGGGAATTTTAGAGCTTCTCCATACATTTTCCAGAGAGCCTTTTTGGGCCTGGAGGTGCACTTTTTTTTTGAAAGCCAATTTTTGGCTACGTGTTGGCATGTTTTCTTGCTAAAGTTCTTTGATATGCAAGATCAATTTAAACATTTCTAGAGGCAATAGGGAGCTATAATCCTCTTAATCAAATTGATACAAAAGCATGCAAAGGATTATAATCCCCCTAATCAAAATTTATTTTATTCTTTATGAACCTTAACAAGGGATTATGATTCTATATTCAGAATTCAAAAGGTGATGAATAATTATTTCAATTTCAATTGCATTACTAATAGAGCATAACAATGAATGTATTAGTTTGGTGATCACAATGTAGTATTTCTAATTCATCAAATTGCTTAACCATATATTGAAACTTCAACATCTCAAATTGCATTGTAATAACATAATTGGAAACTTGGAGATCTATAATTTAGTGTCATTTTCTATCAACCTATTTTCTCACAACATATGCAAAATTTGGAACGACATGAGAGCAATGCAAGAAGAATTTCTTATTCTTTTCTTTCCTCTATTATTCATCCTGGTTCAAGGCTCCATCAGGAAAGAACTGGTAAGAAAACCCGATATCTTTGCCACTACATCAAATTCAATTTCAATTTACATAATATTACAATTCATTGATTTTTCTTCAAAACTTTCACAAGAGACTTTTATCAAATGTCTTCATTTCCTCAAAGGTAAACATGGGAGATATAAGAAACAACATGGAGATAACAACACAAGGAGATAAGCAAAATGAACATACATTCCCACCCGGTTGCACAATAGGTCCAAAAATGAACCAATATAGGGGAAAGGTGGATTTTCTCAATAGGAGAAGTCAATCACCATACCTTCACTTAGCCCTTTCGGGGCTTAACACTTCAAGAATTTCCATTCTTTCACAAGGCCCTTTCGGGGCTATATCCACAAGGATTTTCATTCTTTTTCACATTCAAGAATTCTCCACAGCAACAAGGTATGGGATGACAAGTAGGGGCCCATACACCCTACCCTTTCTCCCTCCTCTCTCCATGAGAGGAGACTCTACACTATTGAGGTCCAACTAATGCCCTTTCCCCAAGCATGGCCACTTCTTCCCTATCCAAGGGTGAGTTTTGCCAAATACATCCCCATGAAAACTCTCAAAAAAAAACAATCAACACACCAAGAAGGCATATGAATAACATCAAAGAAAACAAGATAAAATCCCTCCCAATACCACCCTCAACACAAAACAAGGAATGAATATTTACACAATGTCTCCAACATGATGCAACAAGATTCAAAATATGAACACACACAAAGAACCATTCATGGAGTGTAGAACTCCTACCTTCATAAAAGAGTTATGGCAATGGTGGTTTGAGAAGAGCTTCCCTTTTTCTACCTTCAATCTTCAAGGCTTCCCCCAAAACTAGAGGATTGGTTCACAAAAAAAAAACTAAAGTTTTTTCCAAAAGACCTCTAAGTATGGTCCTTAACCCCAATAGGATTCAAGTAACTCAAGATGGAGGTTGTATTTTACTAACCCAAGTAGAGGACAACCCATTTTCGAAATCAGCCTATAATAGGGTTTTTAAGAGAACCTAAGAGTCAACCTAGGAGGCTAGAGGGTTGGAAAGTACCCCCACCCATACCCTTATCCATAGGGGTGCTTAAATTTAATGTTGTTAAGCCTTTAAGGGCTCATTAGGAATAATTAAAAGTTAGTAGCATAGTAAGATCCAATTACAACTTTTAAAGAATTACAATATAAAAGTAGCACAAAATTAACAAGAAATTTAACTCCGTTTCTTCCATTGAGTTATCTTGGCTGATTTTCCTGCACACTCATTGCACACATCATTAGGTCCAAAAATCATGTGCATAATGTGAATAACATGCTAAAGAAAATTATACATAATTTAAAGCATCCACTTCTTAATAAATAGTTGTTTATCTAATTATACTCATATTTCTAACCTGTCGACTTGAATAACCAATGTGTTAGCATTGCATACATTTTCTTTCATCATTATACATATTTATAAGCATTAAATGGCAAAATAAAATGACTAAAGTAAGCATCACACATAACAAAATAGCATAACAATGTTCAATGTATCTAATAATGTTTTGACATGTCAGCATGAGTATCAAAATAACAATGTATCATAGGTGCTAGAATGGGTCAGGGTGAGGCCTCACAGACATGGTAGTAAGTGTTGAGCTCACAATGTTGACCAAGCATGTTGAAAGTCCTATGATAGCTAAGCTTACAGTTGTGTAAGAAGTACATAGTTATTGCTGAATATGAAGGGTTATAAAGTCAAATTTTGACTCATTTTCACTTACCAAAGTTTATTGAGCACACGAAGAATACAAAGGAGAATTGAGAAAGGAGATTCAAGTGTTTGTGAACTAGATTCAACTGCTACTCATCATCAATCATTAGATTTCAAAGGAATTTAACTATTGCCGAGTTACACTATTTGAAATTTCAAAAACCCTAGATATTTGAAATGGAATCTAGCTTTTGTGCAAATGTTACAAAAGAGGGGAAAGAGGTTTTCAATTTTCAATTGATAAGTAATGATGTTAGGGAACCCCATTTCTAAGCTATTCTTGAGATAACATCTAAAGGATATATGTCTAGTGCATTATCGATGATACCACCAAAAATATTAATGATACAAGATGTTAGATGTTGTTATACGAGAAAGATAGGAGAAGTAGGTGACATGGAGATGACAGACACCTACAAAAAACTATGTGATAATGGAGTCTTGAGGGAATAATATAAAATCATATAATGAAAAATGGTTAAACCGTGCCCTATATTTTCCTCAAGTATTTAAGACTAAATGGATATGAATTATTCTAAGCTGCATACGTGATAACTATATCTTGTTGGAAGGTGGACTAGTTAAGCTCACAAGGAGGATCATTAACCAAGTATCAGGGTATCCTACCCTTGATTGACCTAAGAGCATGCGTAGTGATGCAAAGGAGGTGATTGAGAAGAATACAAGTGCAGTATGTAACTGAGAGTCACATAGGCCAGGAAGAAAGTCCTATACCTACTCCACAAACAAATGGTGAAGCACAAAAAGAAGAGAGTAAAAATGATAAGCATGAAGAGTTGAAGGTGACTACTACAACAGAAGAATAAATTGCTATACAAACTTTGGTTACCCTACTAGTTTCTATTACTCCTACTGGTAGTCAAGCTCTTCAAAGGCCATGCACACATGTAACACCTTTGCAAATATCAAGGCCAAGTGCAAGTACATCAAAGAACACAGATGTAACATATTTTGGGGATGTAAATTTATTTGAGGTGATTGAGTTGCCCAAGTTTGATCTGGCAATAATCACAATTAAAGAGATGAGCATTCTATAGGAAGCTCTATAGAGAAAGAAGGTACACAAAATGATGAGAAGGGAGTATAAGAAAAATCAAGTTTTGCATGAGATAAAAGACATATTTATGATTCTTTTAGTCTCCCAGAGATGAATGAAGACAAGCCTATAATTGAGCAACTTGTCACTATTGTTGAAAAAATAAAGGATGAAGACCTAGACTCAAATGTTAAACTTTTAGAATGGTCTGAAAGGAAATTTCACACAAAGGTACTTGAGAAGATATCTAGTGCTATTGCACTAAGACAGGTTGATTTAGATACTAAAATCAAGAGTGTGGAGAAGGTGTTAGATAATATTTTCTCTCTCTACACTAAGCTAGTGATGTGAATCTTTTCACATTGGAAGTTCATACTGCTATTGACCAACTGCAAGGGGATTTACAAACTATAGGTACTACTCTTAAGTTACCTCCTGGTCAAATCCAAGCTCATTTTTAGAGGTTACTGTCCACACAAGGTAGGCTTGTTGAGCTACAAGCACAAGATGCAAACATTTGAGCTACCTTGATAAGTATTCAATTCATGTTGACCCCTGTTGCATAAGGAACTAGCCTATGCTGAGACATTAATGAAGAAAGATAACCAACTTTCAACTCATGATGGCTTAGTTTACCTTGCTTCCCAGCTAGATATTCAATATCACTCTCTAGAGGTAGCATGCAACAATTGGGATGCAATGTTGAAGATTATAATAGAGATCCATAAATCTTTTTTGGATAAATACACTACTAGTATGCCACCCTTGACATAAGTGTCAAAAAAGGAGGAAATGAATATAATGGGGAAATGAGTTATGAGAATAATACAATTTTGAGTAAGGGGGAGTAATAATGCAAAAATAGGGAACAAAAAATTAACTTAGGAGGAGTATCAAATTTAGATATAGAATGAAAACATTTACTTAGGGCGAGTAATGGAGAAATAAGGTATGACAGTTAGTCATCCATTTTGCAAAATTTTTAAATTTTTAAATTTTGTATGAGAGCCAAGTCATAGATATATATTGTCTAAGTTATGCTCATAATAAGGATTGTGTATGCATGGCAACATGTTTTTTCAACTCATGTCAAAGGGGGAGATTGTTAATCTCAGATTGATTTTGTCAAGGCAGTGACAAAACACTTAGTCATTATCTATTAGTATTTTAGTGCAAGCTAAGTGATCATAGCAAGTTGAGAAATTAGTGCGAGCTGAGTGATCAAAGCATGCCAAGCATCAATTGTTAGACAATATATGCCAAGAAATATACCTAGTATGTGCCGAGTCACTCATGAGCCGAGTAGTCTATACATGTCGAGTGATTTAGGAGTTGAGTAAATAGTGTATGCCGAGTCATTCAAGAGATGGGTTACAACAATGAGAATGTAGTGATGGCTGAGCATTACAATCTTTAGATGCCGAGTGAACAGTTTTGGACATAGTTGTTTGTAATAGCACAAATTTCTATGTAAACCATTTTTGGGTTGACATAATTATTTTTTACGATTCTAGAAGATAAGTATGGAGGTATATCAAAAACCCCTATGTAGTACATGCAACCAATCAAATTAAGGGACAATTAAGTATATCACAAATCCCTATGTAGTAGTAGATGCTGAGTGAACAATTTTGGACATAGTCGTTTGTAATGGCATAAACTTCTATGTAAACCATTTTTGGGCTGACATAATTTTTTTTTAACTATTCTAGAAGATAAATATGGAGGTATATTATGAATCCCTATGCAATACATGCAACCAATCAAATTAAGGGATGCTTTACATGGTAATATGGATCAACCTCAACCATTGATTCTTACCTAACCCTAGTCCACCTATGTTTATTTAAGGAGGAAAACCCTAAAGAGTTTGTAATGTATGGAAGGAGATGAATGCTAAGTGCAGAGAGAACATTCATGGTGGCTATGGAGGTTGTGACAATGATCTAAATTATAGAATCAATTAGAGAGAAAAAAGAAAAGCAGAGAGAGGATAGAGGATACATATTTGATCAGAAGGATCAAGGATTTATTAGTATAGAGAAGATATGACATCTAGCAACAGAGTGCTAATCGAAGGATCATGGTGTTGAATCATTTTAATAGGTGATACAGAGTAAATATCCTAATAGAGTAGTCTTAACATACTTGTGTAAAATCTTTTAACTGAGTGCTTTCTTTATTGTAAGTTTAAGTCTTCTAACAAGGCATGCTTTTAGCAGAGTGTTGAAATCCTTTAATAGGGTGAGACCTAATAGTCTTTGTAAGCCTTTAACAGGGCATACCCCTCATAGGGTAGATCATATTTTATGGTCAAACCTATTGTAACCATAATTGGCTACACTTTACAGCTGCAGTAGTGAAGATTTGTGGGTGTCATCCCCACCCTAGTTTTACCTTCTCATTGGAGGTTTTCTAGGTAACAAATTTATTGTGTCATGTGTTATTTGTTTCATGTTATGGATGGACATGTTTAGTTATCTATTCCAGTGTACATGCTAAATTATGAGATGGATGCATGTTGAATGTTTTATGGTTAAAGTTTTAAAGTGTTGATTCACCCCCAACCGCCACCCCACCCCCTTCTAAGAGTTTACTTTCCCATTGTTATTTCCAACAACAATTTGATCATATTAGATGATATACTCAATGAGGGGTCTACTCTATTGAAAGCATCTAAGACTGTTAGGTCTTACCATGTGAAGGGATTTTACAATTACAATTAAATAAGGACTTTGTTAGGAGATTTGAAGTAGGTTTGTTAGAACCACTCTACTAAGATATTTTCCTTGACTCAATCTATTACAATTGATTTAGTACCTAACCCTTTGGTTTGGTTTGAAAGCTGATTATAGATCTCTCTCTAAAAAATTATCTCAAAATGCTTCATATTTCAATGATCCATATTTCATCCTTTTTCCATTTCCATTCTAATTTTTTGATTGGTCATTCTGTTTGCCTAGGGATTAATACCTTGTGAAAAAATGAGTAATATCCTCCTTATTTATCCCTTGGATCCTTAAATGTCATGTAGAGGTTAGCTAGAATGAATTACATAAGTTTTTATGCAATTACAAACTAATATGGTAATTCTGGTTTACTTAGCACTTGAATGTTCTGACACTCAATCATAACTAACATTCATGTTGCCACTCAACCTCTAGATATTATGTTCACTCGATCGTAACTAACTTTCTTCTTGCTTGATCTCGGCTGAATTACTCAGCTTGTATGCTTTCTTGGTCTCAATTGGGGTGCTTGACAACCTTTGACTTTCTGGACATGTATTGATAAATAAACAAGTTCCTTCATAGCTTGGCCTTCTCTAGATAGCTTGGTCATAATGATGACTATCCAACATTGCCTTGGAAATGATTGAGCGTTAGACATTAATAGGAAACTTAGGCTTAAAGATCAACAATCTCACCCTTTAACATTAGTGGAAAAAATACTTTGTCATGACATAACTTTCCATACAAAAATAATACTCCCCCTAAGACTATAATTTGGTCTGCAAAAACAAATCACTGCTATAGAATATGTACATATATATTTCCCCTTATTTCTAGATATATCTTCCCTTAGTTCCCCTTTGATACATATCTTAGTACGTTTCCCCCATTTTTTTTATCACTTATGACTTGGGGTGTTGTGGGGCTATCTTGTACTTATCAAAAAATGTTTGATGAGTAGCCAAAATTGCTTAAAGTCCTTTATTCCTCCCATCTTGTGCAGATTCCATGACTTGAATATGAATCTTTAGCTTGGAAGCCAAATCAATTAAGCTCTCAATATTTGAAAGATGTGTGTCTTTCTCTAATAGAATTTGAGCTACAAACAATTCCTTTTGAATAAATTCCAAATGTGGGAAAAGCATGAATTGAATAGAAATCAATTTGGTCCTTATGCCACTATCTCTAGCCAATAACTCAGCTAACCTCTATTGACCAAATGTCAACTTATTATATGTGTATCATTTTAAAATGGAAACACTTCCATGATAATAGTGTTTAACCCTTTGAGTAAGTGGTATGGGGTCATGCCAAGTGCCTTGAATGGGTCTTTGCACCTGGTTGTTGTTCCTTCTACTCTCTCTCTCTCTCTCTCTCTCTCTCTCTCTCTCTCTCTCTATTTCTAGCCTATTTCTAACAACCTACTCTGTGAAATTGAGGACTTTGACTTTTGGGTCAAGGATGACCTGGTGGGTCAAGGTCGACCTCAACCCTGACCTAGGTCAAGGACCACCTCGACCCTGACCTATGGCAAGGTTGACCTCATCCTTGACCCTAGGTCTCATTTTTAATTTTTGGGAGTTTTGGGATCTCGAGCTTTGAAAAGTTTATTTTCTCACTTCTGGGTCGGCTATTTCGAGTTTCAGAATGGAAAACTTTTAAATTACATTTAATCTTGGTCTATTCCTAGGGGTTAAGGTTAAATGAGATTTAATGCTCCTATGTTGGCCTTCTTGAGGAATTAGTGCCCTAGATCTCTATATAAGGAAGTCTTCTTCCCTCATTTTATCATCCACACATATCTTCAATCTATCCACTTACTATGAGCAAAGTTATTATCTAACTTTTATGAAGCACATTCACCTACTATGAAGTGAATTTCTACTATCCATCAAACATTCAAGCATTCAAGTGTTCAAGCATCTAATTCATCAAGGAGATCCATTGTTAGCCATTGAAGGATTCTATCTCTATGGAGCCCTCTTTTTGAAGATTTCTCCATCCACATTCATTCAAGCCTTCTTCTATGCAAAGATATATTCAAGATTGGTGTTGAGGATCTAATGCCATTGATTTGAGACATCCCATATACATTTCTACATACATTTGGAGCATCCGTACTTGTGAATTCAAGGATTCAAATCCCCCACAAGGATTTCAATATAAGAAAGCTGAATTTTTTCATTTACTTTGTTTACATATATTGCAATTTCAATTACATTTCAAGATTGATTCCAAACTAGGTTTTGACCAAGGAAAAGCCCCCATCCAAACAAACAAACCATTTTTCTTGCAGATATAGGTGTGGAACAACGAATTAAAGAGAAAATTTGGATACTCTTTTTGTCAAACTTGTAAAATCCACGAACATAAATTTTGTCGGAGTAGTGCAAGTCAAGGTTGACTTTTTGGGGTACAATTGTGCCCCACTATTAGGGTCAAGGTCGAACTCCCTTCGAAAAAAATATATTTCTAGGTTTTCACTATCTTGACATTTCCAGTTTGGAATAGGTCGCAAAATTCTCCTAAACTATACATAGACACCATAAAACAACACTTTCTAGATTCAAGGTTAGTATTTTTGTATTTTATCTATTTTAGCATTTAAGCACATACTCCTCATAATAGAAAGATCATATAACCTCATTTCTCCCTATTTTTCATCAGATGATCCATTTCTGCATTTATCACTTTCTTATGCTTAATCAATTTGGATCATTCCTTTTGGAAATTAGGGTTAAGAAAAGGAAACCTTATTTTATTTCTATTCAATATGAAGGTGAGCTTGAACTTGCATTCTTGCCCAACAAATGTGAGCATGCCTTCATATCTACCTAAATTATATCAATTGATTGTTGATTCTCCAATTTGAGTAACTCAACATTACAAAGCTTCATGTATAAAGAATGAATAATCTGCAAAATTTCTTTAATATGTGTGACTAGATTAGAAAGCTCTACTTGCCTATGTAAAAGTTCCCTAGAGAATTTCTCTTAGAACATTGCATTAATCTATCATTTATCTCAATATCATCCATTTAATTTTTTTCAATTGTATATACTTTTGATCCGTCATTTTGCATGATGTTGAATGACATGGATCATTTCAAATACCTCTCTTGAAAATATAGTCAAGGATCAAGTCCAAGGTTCTGGGCCGTATTGCAACCTACTGAAATCCACTCAATTGAAGATAAATGTGTATGTTCATGAGGAGTTGGTTCTAAACAATTTTGGATAATCTATTTAATTTGTTGATGTTTGAAAAAATAACCACAAAAGAAATATATTTTTGGTATTTTCTACTTTTATGATGAATGAAATTTATTGATGCAACTATATGAATTCCTATTTTAGCTGGGTGTTAGAAAATAAAATAACAAAGATAAGGTAACACAAGTTTAAAGAAAATAACTTGAAAGGGAAATTCCTAATGAACATAAACCACGATAACAACACATCTACGAATTAAATCTTCAAAAGGGATTGGGTAGGAAACTAATGAAATTAGGAGTAACTCTTCCTTAACTCAACTGATGCAATCATCAATGGGAACTCAATATAAATTGAAAGATGTTTCACATCTCATCAAATCACAAGGCCATAGAAAGTGCTCTCATGTGAGACAAGATGCTATGCAAGAATAAAGATGACCCTTTCTCTAGTTTGTTATGTCAGTGGAATTCATTAATGTGAGGCGAACACTAGAACTAAAATATCATATAATCATAACTACACAATAAAAATATTGGCTCCATTATTATTCATGAACATGCATTCACAAAAATAACACTTATAGGAAATCATCTTCTCCCAGAGTGAGAGCTCTTAAATTGTAAACTCATGCTAAAAACTAATAAAACAAATCTAATTATATACAAACTAACTCTCTAAATGGTGCTAAGTAGGTCTCTACCTTTGTTTATATCAATTAATGGGTGCATGAGCATTTACATGACTTAAAAGAATAAAAGAATGAGAAGATAAGAAGAAGGAAGTTGCAAGATGATCTAGAAGTCTCTAGAAGCTCTAAAATTGGAATCTCAACCTTCTCTAGGAATTTTTGGGAGTTGAACTGCCATCAAAATGAGTTTCCAGTTCATGAAATGCTCTAAATTAGGAACTAGTAGTTAACTATTGATGCACTACTTCTTCTTCAAAATTGGCGGCACACCTATGTGAAAAGTGCATCTAAGCACCTTGATGACAAGTTCTAAAAAATCAAAATTTCTTCGAAGTGTCAAAACTAAATTTCTAACATCTAGGTTTTCTTCCCCTTTACACCAAAATGATGTCTAGATGTTTATTCTTGAGCTTCTCTATTATCTCAGCTACTAGGCTAGCTTCTAGTAGATCCAAAGCCTCATATTTACTCTTTACCACTTACCGATAATTACTAACTTTGATCCTCATCTCCGCAAAATATTTAGGCTTGGTGTCTAGTTCCAACAATGCTTCTTTAGTTTTGAAGGCTTGTCTGATGTCATTTTCTGATGAAGCTTCTTCAAAAGTTCCTCAAAATTATTGAACTAATGATTGCATCGTAAAAATCTTGATCTTTGACTCATCTTCAAAAATGTAAAGGTAGATAGTGTTATAATACCTTTCCACTTCCCAAAATTGCTCTTAAGCTTTATCTTTAATCCACTAGATCTCTTCATGCAATCCCTCCATAACTTTATTACTTGCCGATATTTTCTCTATCCAATCGTCAAGCTTATCTAGCTCCTTTGCAGTATACACCTGCATCAACATTTGATACCTTTTACCCTTTATTGATTGTAATGCCTATAGCTCCTTGGCCCAAGTATTTACTTCATCCATCAACCTATTGGCCAAATTTGCCTTCCCACCAAAATTACCATATTTGAATTCAAATGCTAAATGGTCACTTCCCACCTTTAATATTAAACATGCCATGGGAATACAAAATAAATTACATAAAAAAAATGATATTTCTATGTTTTTCAAATTTATTTTTTTGGCCCCCACAACTTTCTCCAACTGTCAAATCTCCCACAGATCTATGGTAGTCATTTTCCTGCATTTTGGAATTGCCTAGTGTTTAACGAATGCAGGGAAGTAACCTTTTGCCATGCGTCTAGTGTGGGGCTTTGCTTCTTGTTTGTGGCCTATCTTTTGACTATGCTAACATGTTGGTGTTCATTGGCATTTTGATTGGTCATCACTTTCCCACATTCTGTATTTTGTCAGAGTTTCTGACAATGCAGGGAAGCAACTTTTTGACATGTGGCATGTGGGTCCATTTTCTCCATTGTGGACCATATAAAAGGAAAAGCTGTTAGGTGAGTTGGCATACAGAAGGCACTTCATTGGATAAGGTGCTAACATAGGTTTTTAGTGGACTGCATGTTTCCATCCACATTAGATCAAAGACGATCGACATTGGGTGCTTTCCTACATTATGGAATTGCAAGGACTTGAAACATTGTGGGCAAGTGACAAATGACCATGTTTCCTTGGTAGGCCTGATTCTCTAGATCTGAAAGGGTGAAAGTCAAGGCTATGATAACACAACCAAGTTTTTGTGTTACTATCTTATGATCTAGTGTAAGATCATGAAGTCAATTATCAAGGCTTCCAATGTTACAATATGCAATTATTGTAACATTGTAGAGGTAGATGGTCACAACAAGTGATAAGGAAGGTTTGCAATCTTATGGTATATGGTTTTGTAAGGTTGTAGGTGCAACTATAGAGGTCTTCCAGGGGTACAAAGATAAAGGTTAGTTATTTCATCATGGTGATCATAAGATTGTAAAGAAAATTTAAAGGGAGCTCGATGTCATGATAAACTAAGGATCATAAGATCGTAGAGATTATTAAGAGTGTCCTCGACCATAAGATAGGTTGACGATCATATGATTGTAGAACCTTGAGTTGAAAATGATAAAGGTGTTCACTTGTCCAAGTTGGAAAGGAAAGCAATCTTCAACTAATAGAATTATAGGAAAGGTACAAGATGAAAATTGAATATTATTGATCTTGATAAGTAGGAGATGATTTCCACAGCTAGTCAAATTGTGATGTGAATATCAGGATTTAACTGTGTGATTTTTGAGTCAAACTCGATGACCCATGTTTCATGAGTAGTGATTTAACATGAATCCATCTCTCATGAGAATAAATGGAACACTTAGAACTCATTGGATCTAGGTGATGCTCATAGGGGTGAAGCACCGGGACTTCCCGGGAGGTCACCCATCCCAGTACTACTCCAGCTTGATATTCATTTATGGTTTGACTCAAAAATCACACAGTTAAATCTTGATATTCACATCAAAATTTGACTAGCTGTGGAAATCATCTCCTACTTATCAATTGATGAGCTTAAGGGGCTTTCTAATGAATGGTTCATAAGGCGCAACACTTGGTGAAGGTTTTGCAAATGGGGTTGCAAGCTTTGGGTTTAACTGTGGAGGAAACTCCGTAGTTAAGTGCGCTCAGGTTGGAGTAGTACTGGGATGGGTGACCTCCCGGGAAGTCCTGGTGCTTCACCCCTGTGAGCATCACCTAGATCCAATGAGTGCTAAGTGTTCCATTTATTCTCATGAGAGATGGATTCATGTTGAATCACTACTCATGAAACATGGGTCATCGAGTTTGACTCAAAAATCACACAGTTAAATCCTGATATTCACATCACAATTTGACTAGATGTGGAAATCATCTCCTACTTATCAATTGATGAGCTTAAGGGGCTTTCTAATGAATGGCTCATAAGGCGCAACACTTGGTGAAGGTTTTGCAAATGGGGTTGCAAGCTTTGGGTTTAACTGTGGAGGAAACTCCATAGTTAAGCGCACTCAGGCTGGAGTAGTACTGGGATGGGTGACCTCCCGGGAAGTCCCGGTGCTTCACCCCTGTGAGCATCACCTAGATCCAATGAGTGCTAAGTGTTCCATTTATTCTCATGAGAGATGGATTCATGTTGAATCACTACTCATGGAACATGGGTCATCGAGTTTGACTCAAAAATCACACAATTAAATCCTGATATTCACATCACTATTATTAATCTACTAATATATCCAACTTAGCATCTTGATAGCAAAAAAGGAAAATGACTCTTTAATGGTGGATTATATTATTGATCATTTGCAGATTTCTTTTAGCATCCCCATGCCTAGTAAATGCAAAAGGAGCATGTGCTCATCATCTGGTTATCAATCTACCCAACTATGCATTGATTAGCACTATTTCCATCACTTCATGGTTTACTCCAATTAGGGTTTCCATAATTTTCATGCCTCTGCAAGTGTACCAAATCAAATCTTTTGTTTGGATCATCTTGATTATTCTCTGAGCATTTAATGGTAGTGGTTGTGGAGTAACTTTAGTTAGAAATATCTCAGTTATACTTGAGCTATAAAGGTAGATTTTGTAATCTTTTTAAGGGTTGATCTTTCTCTGATTCTCTTGTATTGCTTCTATGCATACTATAATTTCTCATGCCCATGAGCCATTGTAATCCTCTGCTAAGTCTCTTTTAGCCATTAACACACTGTGCAAGATTTCTTTGCCTCTGGTTAATGTTCTTGTCTATATTTTGCAATTTACATGATTGTATCTACTTTTGGCATTTGAATGATATTAAGTGAAGTCTCTTCCTATAACATTGTTCTCTAATCTATATGTAGTTTTTGAATTATGTAAAGCCTAAATCTATATTCTTTTAGGTTATAACTAGTTAATTGTGCATTCATGGGAAAAGATAAGGTCAAACACTCTATTTTGGTGCATAACCCCTTAGGTTAGAGTAGGTAGATTTTCTTTCATGCATTCCTTCTCCCTTTTCCTCTCCAAGTGTAGTTAGGTGCACCCTAATAGGAAAGGAAGCCAACCTTCTCTAGAGACTCAATCTCATAGTTCAAGTCCCATAACTTGGAGGTTGTTTCCATATTTCACAAGGTTGTCCTTAGGTAAAAAATTTGGACAAGGCTACAAAATTTTGTGACAGCACAACCCAAAATCTTGGTTCACTATAGAAACCAACTTGTCAGCACTTAACTGGATGTGGTGCAACAAATGCAAATTTCATAGTATGATCTGCACACTTTTTTCTTCAAAACTGTCATGCCATTGCTAACATGCTTCCAAAAATGGATTCAACTGCATTCCTACTTCTTTTCTTCCTAGTGTCATTGGAAGAGTGATCTTTGTATTCTCTAGGTTAATGGGGTCCACAACTTCATTCAAGTAGCCTCTCAGTAGCTTGTTTTTCTTCCACAACATTATCAAATCTGACTCATCCTAGTACATGTGTCTAAACACCTCTTTCATACTTATGGTGGTCATCACTTTTACGATATCCATTGTGGGCCTTCCCAATATAACCTTCTTGATTTGGTAATCTTTTGGAGTAAGTTCATTGGTGTCAGCATGAGGAGGAGGAATTACAATACGTGCAAGAAGGTCTTGATCTTGGTTCTTCATTATGAAGGCCAATATTCTTGCATCACCCTTAGGTGGCTTAGGCCTCTTTACTACTTTTACTAATTCCTTCATTCCTTCATTCCTTCCTCTATAGTCAAGTCCAACTACCTTTTCTAATGAAACATAACCTCCCTCTTTAGACATGCTGGTGTAGTGCCCATGGGTGACATATACTTGGCTAAATAGGTTGGTTCTTGAGCAAGATCCTTTCCCTTATCACATCTTTCTAGAGTCTTCTCACATTGAGAAAGATGTTGAGAAGGAATCTATGTATCTTGTTGGGCTAAGGTCCTAGCCTTTGTATCCTGAAGAGATTGCTAAACTTCTTCTAGTATTTGTCCTTCCTTGGATACTTCATTAGCACACTACTATTGAAACTTCCCTTTATTAGTTTATTGTTCTTCTATCTCTTCTTGAGTGCCCAGAAGAAGTGAAGTCATTGACACTTTATCCAAAAATGAAAAATCTTGAGACGATGGTGGTTGAATGCATAGAGGTCCCTAAGGTAGATGTGGTAATTAAATCCAATCCACTCCTAAGGGTTCTCTCATGGGAGTATCTCTAATTTTCTCTTCCACCATCTCAATGTCCACTGGCATAAAGTCAAAATTTGAGAGGTCAAAGACATCAGTTCCTTCACCTTCCATCCCTGCTATCCATTTTTGTTGTTCATCTTATGAAGTTGACACTTGGATGGGATCCCTTGGAGTAGATGGAGGTGTCATTGTAGAGCTTCTTCTCCTTTCTTCCTCTGTTTCCTTAGCTGAGTGGGTTCTTTGACTTAAGCGGAAAAATACTATTTTCTACCCTTCTCCTTCATCCTCATCTTCCTAGATGGTCTCAAGCACTTGTTGGGAAAAAGTTTTTTTCTTCTTTAGTCTCCTCCTCCATGTTCCTTCCATAGTTGATTCAACTCTTGCCTTATTTGGAGCTGAGGGGGAGGCTTCTTCTCTTTAGTTTCCACTGGTGGTACCCTCTTCTCCTCTACCTATTATTCCTCCAACTATTTTGGTTGTCCCTACTCTGGAGGCACTTGTTCAGGTGGTACCTATTCTTGTGGAGGCGCTTGAGCTTGAGTTGTTTTCTTAGTTTCCTTAGAAGCTACTCTCTTCCTCTTCTTTCCCTGTTCAACTTTGAAGTACTCAACCTCCTGCTCATGTTGATGTATCATTTTTGACTTTAATGGGGATTGAGCGAGGGAGGTTGGTACAATGACCTTTGCACCTTTACCTTTTATAGGTCTCATTGTGGCCTATAGGGGTATGGCTTGTGGAACTAGATCCATCCAAAATGGTTTCTAGATCCATTCTCTTGTTAACTCAACTATGTGCCAATCCTGATGAGCCATGTCATCATTCTTATCCCTTCCTATCTCAACATTCATTATTGGTCAGTCATAAATCTTATCCCTATTATATAGAGGATCCAAAAAATTTGTGGTATCCTTTTGCAAAGCTTTAAGATGGACCCTCATCTTTAGCACATTTTCTACTAGGTATAGACTCATTCTACAATAATCCCTTATTCAGACATTGTAGTCATCTATTGTATTCATCTAATGATCCTCTAGGGAATCAACATGTATGAACTATTTCCCTACCAAATATTGTACCATCCCAATGTTATCAAAGAATGGGTGAGGGGAGTTTTACTCTTCCAAGGGATATTGATCCCATTCAAAATCAAAGATGGAAATATCCTGCTTTTGCTTCACCTCGAGGGCACCAATTGTGATGGTCTAGACCCATGACTTCTTGTATTTTTTTCTCACCCTGTCATACACAGAAGTGAGTTGGTGTGCAATTCCTAGGAGTATGAGCCTATCTGATGGGTATCTTGGGAGATTCTTGGGGCATTCAAGAGTACCTACCACCTAAAGATAGGTGAAGGTCTTGAACTGAATGTAGTAGGTGCCAATCTCTATGATTTTGGATGTTGCCTCTACTAACATTCTCTTGGCATAGTCACCTTCAATGAACATGTTGATTGCAAAGATAAAACTATCATTCACCACTTTGTATTCCACACTTTGTAGTGGGAGCTTCTTCTTCACCAATTATGGATATACCACATAGGGCCAAGCATTTTCATCCTGCATGCTTCCCTTTCTATAGAGGCTTGGGTAATCTATGGTTCTAGCCACCAGTAAATACACCATGTATGATAACATATAGAAGTGTGGGTTGGCTTTGATAGATACTAATTTCTCATACAAGTTGTCACTTAGGATGGTAGCCCAATCAATTGGCATCTTTTCCATTCTAATGGTTTCAATGAAGTGGACTGTCCAGGTCTAAAGGTGACCTACTACTAGGAGTCCCATAACTCTTCTCAAAAGGACAATTGCATATCCGATATCAGCCTTCATATATCCCCTTGTCATATCAACTTTGCGCACTCTATGACCCACTAGTGTTCTATAAATCAGGAAGCAAGACTGCATTATTTCCTTTACCTCTTTTTTGTTCTCCTTGTACCATCTCTCTACCCATTCATATGAGACATGCAAATATTGATCTGCCCTTGGGAGGTGAAATACCTTCTTAATGTTCCTAGATTAGAGGTCCAGGACTATCTCTTCTGTGACACTCTTAATGACCTTCTCTTCAGTCACATAGTGATCTTTAAGGGTCATTATCAGTTCTAAGGATTAAACTAATGTTAGATGAGATGTTGTGTTCACAAGACTAGACCAAATGAGTGTCAATACTATAGTAGACCTCTCTTTAGACTTGTTACAAATTGTGAGAAACACATTCCAATCTATGTGTTTGAGTTTTGTGTCGATAATCTCTGCATGTCCATCTTGAAACCTTGACTTTTTAGGTACCCCTTGATACTTGAATGTGACTAGTTTTGGAGCCATTTTCTCCACCATGAAAGAGGATGATGATGCCATCTAATCTACATTAAAAAAGCAAAAATTATTCGAAATGTTAAAAATTGACCTAAAACAGACTCTGACTGACTCCCAAATAGGTCTAAATAAATCAAAACACTCAAAAATGTAGTCCATTCCCCCAAAATGCCCTTTTATGAACTTGAGTGCACCTATCACACCCTTAGAGGTGCGTAGGTGCACTAATTTTAGCCTTTGAATGGATTTTTTCCATAGTTGTGCACTTGCACACTTTGGTGAGGTATGCACGTGTATAGTGCATATTAGGGGGGAGTTAGTTTTCTATGCTTCCCCTAAAAGAATGTAGGTGCACACATATACACCTTATGGAAGTGCACATGTGTGCACCTTCATTAGGCTTGAAGTTATTTGTTTCATTAATGTCTTGTTTCTATTTTTTAAAAGTTTTTTTGCTTAATGTGGAGGTGCCCATATGCACACCTCATGTGAGTACTGACCTTGCCTTGGTTGTTGTGTGTTCATGATGCAAAGAGTGGGGAAAGCACAATTAGAAGATTTGTGGAGGTGCAACCTCTAAGTTTAGGGTTATGAAAAGTGAGAAGAGGAAAGGCGATTTGGGGTATTATATGGATCCCAAAACTAGTACACATCCCTGAAGCAAGGTGCAGTGCACACTTTCACACTAAGAACACGTGCACATGTGTGCAAGTGCACTAGTGTGCACTTTGAAGTACATGGGGACAAAAATCACAATTTTCCTATAGTTTTTTGATTCTTGGATCTCCCCAGTTAGGCATTGGGGTTTTCCCCAAGCCCTTAGGAGGGTCCAAAATTACCCAAGCTCTGGACTAGGATCCTAGTATGTAAAAATTTCATTATGGGGTCCCCATTTCTAAAAAAAATGGGGCATGCATTGTGAAACCACAATATATACACTAGGTGATCTAAAAATGGATGTTGGCTATTAAAATTAGTGATTCCAAATGTATTAACAAAAATGCCTTTAATATTATGTAATACCTTCTTCTTTTTGTGCTCTCTTCTCTGTCATTCTTTCTTTTTCTTATGTCTATGCAAGGGTTTCAATTCCTGTATTTGTTCCAATGCCAATTTTTTTATATCATACATGGGTAAAGTGATTACCTCATCTAGACTCATTGACTCCTTTGTCATGTCATATGAATGTGCCACTATCTAAAATCGAGGGGTTGTATCACTAGGTAGTGATAGCTGCAATTTTTTACCCCTTACAATAGATCTAGATACCTATGTATGATCCTATTGAGTAGACATAACCTTTTGTTCAAGTGTAACATTTAATATATTAGTTGGCTTGACACTTGATGATTGTATAAGAGCTTTGGTAGCCTCTTGTTCTTTGAGTTTCTCTCCTTTGTCTATCATTTCTTGTTCTTTCTTTTCTTTAACCTTCTCAATTTTTTGGTCCATTTGGATACAAGTAGATTGTGGAAACACAATGATAGCCTTTCCCTGCTGCTCAACACTTGTATCAACAACAACTAATGTAAAATCAAAATTATCAATTTATGCACTTTCAATCCTTGGATAATCCTTGATCTACAGTAATACTAGATGGTTCTAGGTAGAGATGTATCAAATTTAGCATTTTTTAGGTCTTCTTCTATTTACACATTTTTTTCATGCGGTGATGAAATAGGTGTTGATCTCAGATTGGTTTTGACAAGTGAGTATCAACACACTTAAGCCATTTACTTAGTTCATGTTGAACTAGTAATACATGCCAAGCACAACATGTAAATATTAGACCATGCCAAGTTGCAATGAGTGCCGAGTCACTCATGTGCCAAGCAGATAAACCATGCCGAGTGATTCAAGAGTTGAGTAAAGAGTGGATGTCAAGCAATATAGGTGTTGAGTTAGAGTAGAAATATAGTGCATGCTGAGCATTAGTGACTTCATATTCTGAGTGACATAGTTTTGATATATTTGTTTGTAATGGCACACACAACTATGTAAACCATTTAAAAGCCAACTTAAGGATAGAATATGATCTTTTGGAGATAAAGATGAATCTATATTTGGATTCCCCATGCGATTACATGTAGCCAATTATAACAAGGGAGGGTTTAAGCAACAATATGAATGAATCTTAGCCATAGATTCATACCTAACCCTAAGCCACCTAAGTCTTCTTAAGGAGGAAAAATTCCTAAACTCTTTATGGGTAAGTGATCAAATTGGAGAAGTGAACAAGATAGTTTGTAGAGCATTCAAGGTGACTTAGAAGTAAGAGTGAATTGTAGAATTAGTTAGAGAAGAACATAGGATAAATAGAAGGATACACCATTAAGACATCTTATCAAGAAGGATCAAAAGATAAGTGTTTAGAGGTGATCTATCACCAAGCAAGAAAGTGCCAATAGAAGGATCTATGCTGAGACATTCTAAGAAGTGATTTCAGTCAAAATCTCTTAAGCAGAGTAGCCCTAACAGGCTATGTGAAATCCTTTAATAGGGTGCATACATAGTTGTAAGTTGAAGTCCTCCAACAAGTCACACTTCTAATAGGGTGTTGAAATCCTCTAACAAGGTGAGACCTAATAGTATTTGTAAGCCTTTAATAGGGCATGCCTTTCACAAGGTAGACGATGATTCATGGTCAAAACATTGTAACCTTAATTGGAAACACTTTACAACTATAGTAGTGAAGATTTGTGGGTATCATCCCCACCCTAGTTTTACCTTCTCACTTGCAGGGTTTTTGGGTAATCACATCTAGTGTTATGTGTGTGACTACCGACATGTTACATGATTTAGATGCATATGCTTTACATGTTATTTCAGTTTACATATTAAATGCTTATGATGAATGAATGGTGAAAGTTTTATGGCTCTAGGTTTAAACTACTAATTCACCCTCCCAGAAGTTTACTCTTTCCACTTGTAATTCCAACAATTGGTATCAAAGCATTGTTCTCTGAAAGAGAAGCTTTGTAGCTTTGAGGGAAGATCCTAAAATGGAAGTCTACAAGTTGGGAAAGACTATTGAAAACCAAGAGATTGAAATACATCTCATACTACATCAATTGAATGAGGCAAGAGAGGAACTAAAGAAATCCTTGAAGAGAAGGAAATAAATTACTATTGCAGAAAATGACACACAATACAAAGAGATAGACACTAATAAGCTATTTGTAGATGGAGACTCAAATGAATTTGATGGAGCAATTGCATATATAATTGAAAAGAACAATAGAATCCAAGCTGAGGAAATTAGAATTCTCAAGTTAGAGCAAGAATCACAAGCCATACTGGTATGTGAATTGGTTGAATAGAAGAAGAAAGCCAAGGAAGAAAAAGCCATGATTGAAGAAGATAAAAGAGTGTTGGCTAATAAACTAGAAGAGAAGTCAATAGAACAAAACAAGATTTCCAATATGCAATTGGATGCTCTAAGTTAAATGATGAATGCCAATTATGAATTGAATGTCAACAACATTGAGATAACTACACAGAAGTTGTAGAACGAACAATTGCAGAGTAACCTAAGGAGAGAAAGGGAATTTGGTAAAAGTTTCAACAAGCCAAATGAAGCCATCAAATACTTTGAGAAATTATTGAGATCCCCTAGATCCAACAATGATACATTAGGATTGGGCTACACAAGCACTGAAGAAGGAGAATCATCCAAAGTTGTAGAAGAAAGGAACATTAAAGGTAGGAACTCCAAACCTACTCATCATAATTGTGGTAAGAAAGGAGATACTTCTAATATGTGCAGGAGCAAGAATATAAATAAGAATGTCAAGCCTAAGAACATGACTCATTGTCACAAGTGCAACAAGCAAGGTCATCAAGCACATGAATGTAGAACCAGGACCATGCATAAACAAAGATTTGAAGGATATTGCTACAACTATCAGAAGTATGGACATAAAGCTTTTGAATGTAGATCCAAATCTATGTGGTCATCAAACAAGCCAACAAAGGTAAGAAACAATGGGAACTTTTATAATTGGGATTATAATACAACATATAGCTATCATTATTGTCAAGAATATGGACATGTTCTTGAGAATTGTATTAGGACACACTTCAATGGTAGCTACAAAAGGTGGTTGAGTCAAACCACATGTTTTAGCTATTTGAAGACTCGTCACATCAATAAGCATTGTCCAACCAGGTCAAAGGCACCAAGTTGTGAATTTGATAAAGGAAAAGGCAAGATAGATGATGAACATATCATAGATGAGATGAATAGGACATGGAAAAAGAAAGATGATTGCAACACATCAAATGGAGAAGGGATCACTTCACCCAATGGGTTAGGTGATCACACCTCATCAAACTAGGTAATCAAGAGGTATGTGGGACTGATATTCAAGTGTTATATCATACATCAGTTCCAAAGGAGATAAAACTAAAAAGACTACATTAGGATGAAGAAAGATGCAAGATATTGAAAATTCAAGTTAAATTTTTAAGTTTTTCATGTTATTGACGAGCATGAAATATTTCCTATGTATGCCGAGTGGAATGATAGCTAATGTTGAGCTAGCAGTTTGGCTAGTTGATGTCAAACTCATAGTAGTTGCCAAGTGATGGAAATATTAATGGATGCCAAGTAATCCTAAAATTGGTTGATTCCAAGTTTACATTTGTGTAAGCATTCACCATTAAATGTAAGGTTTTTGAAAGGTATATGATTGATTTTCGCTCATTATTCATTATTTCAAATTTGAGGATGAGCAAGTAGAGTAGAAGGTGATTTAGAAACCTATTCAAAGAATTTGCAAAGATTCTAACAATGATCTAACACCAGTTTATCAGATTTCACAAGGTATTTATCACAAGCTGAGCTACATAGTTTAATTTTGCATAAACCCTAGTTTGACAAAATGGAATCTAGTTCAAAAAAAATCAAAGGGAAGGAGGTTTTGAATGTTTAGCTTGTCAATAATGAAGTTAAACAATCCATATTTAAAGCCATTCTCGACATTTCCTATAAACAAGATCCTTCTGGCATATTATCAATGATCCCGCCAAATGTAATTATGGTGCAAGATGTGAGGAAGTGCTATAATACAAGATAAGAGGTATAGGGGACATAGAGATAATAGATGCATATAATAGATTGTACAAGAATGGTGTTTTGAAAGAGGAATTCAAAATATTTAAGAAAAAGGGTTTAACACAAGCCTTAGATTTTCCTAATGTGTTTAAAATTGAGTGGATATGAATTGTTCTAAGTCAAATTCATGATGGTTCTTTATGGCTAGAGGGAGGACCTATCAAGATAACCAAGAGAATAATTCATAGGGTTACTGGCTACTCAACCCTAGATTGGCCAAAGGCACTTAGAAGTGATTCCAAGGAAGTAATTGAGAAGAATATTGGAGAAAAATGGAATAAGAGAGGGATGACAATAGATACTATTACTGATCCATTATTGAACTTTTCTATAAGGGTAATCTCACATAAATTCTATCAATCCAGTAGATTGAATAGTGTGCCTTGTATAGTTGTGGATGTTGGCTACAAGATTGTAAAGAAAGATCATACATATGATCTGGCATAGCTACAATTACAATACCTAATGGAGAGTCTTGGAGCTATCAGGAAAACCAAGAGTGTACAATGCAAGTTTGGCTCAATACTAGTTTGTATATTCTTTTATATACAAAATACATTTCCCTCTTTTGGTAATGTAGGATGGAAGACAAATAGGTAAGTTGTGGTGCAAATCAATGAATACATTGAGCAGATGAGAGAAAACTTTGAAACTTTGATGACAAGTTACTTTGAAGATTTTAAGAAATCAATGAAGGAAAGAATGAGGATACCAATTTCTTTGGTTGAACAACACTATGATGAGATATGTTTTCTCGTTGATGCTGATTACAGTTTTGTACAAGCTACCACACCAAGTGTAAGATGGTTAAGACCACTTGGGTATGAAATTAACATTGATGAAGCCTCAACAATCATCACTGCACTACTAATGGAGGAAATAGATAAAAGTAAATATTTGGCAACTATGAAATGGTAAAGTCAAAAATTACCATGGAGTTAAAAATTGCATCATCCATTAAGAAGAAAGATAAGATAGTGAAGAAACTAAAATCCAAATTTGGAGAAGGTGTAGATGAGGAAGAAGAAGAAGAAGAAGAGGATGGAGAGGAAGAAGAAATACAAACTCAAGCACCTCTTGCATTGACCCAAGGCATGGGAGAAGAAAAGGTCGAGGAGGAAACTGAAGGTGTTAAGAGAGAAGAAGCTAAGGAAGCAAATACTCTTGTCGAGCCAAAGAAGAGGAAGGCTAAGGCACAACTAGTGGCAAAGGCAAAGAATATTGTCAAACCTAGCCCAACCAAGCCCACTGCTCCTACCACTAGAGCCAGTGCACGTGATACAACTCAGAAGGCCAAGGAAAAGACAAAGATAATAGATCAAGGAAGCCAAGTGCAAAAGAAACAAAGAAGAAAGTATGTAGCACAATTAGATTCTGATGAAGAGAGGACATAATTAGATGAAAATAACCAATTTAAAGTGGTAATTCACAATCCTCTATCTAATCTTGAGAACTTATGTGAAAATGTCAAAAGAAATGTGGATTTATTTGGTTTGAAACATATTGATTTTGATAAACTTGGAAAAAAAGAGAAAAATCAAGTGGAAGAGACATTATATGCCATGATGTCAAAGTTTAAGAACACTCCACTAGAATTTTCCAACTCAATACCAAAAGCTTTATATGATATTTTTGAGAAAAAATAGCATTATTGTCTGAATTTGGAAAATAAATTAGGGAAACAACATTAGCCCAAGTAATGCCTAAATTGACAAAGGGATAAATTGCTAAGGCTTCCAAGAGATATGCAATTAGGTTCATAGATAAATATAGAGCCTTCAACATTCTTCAAAATAACATTGAAGATGTGGTCAAGAAATCAACCCAAATATGGAAACTTGTCTATGGGCTAACCACTGTGAAGTTGAACCTTTAGAGGGTAAACAAGATGATAAGGATGATGACAAGAAAGATGATGATAAAGATAATACATTTGGGGAAGAGACAGAAAATCAAGATAGTGAAAGGCAACAACTGAAAAACAACATGATGAACAGAGTGTACATGACACACAAATGCCTAATGTTAGTCCTCATAACACAAGTATAACAACTGAGACTATAATTGTAAAAGATGTTTCTGATGCTTCTACTTAGAACATCAATCCACTTACAATAGAAGACTTGAAGAAGATTCTAGACCAATCTACACTCCAAGCTAAACTCTATAAAGATCGAGTTTTAGTTAGTGCAAAAGAATTGAAAAGTGTGAGTTAACACCTAAGGTGAAGGAACATGAAGCCATCCAAGCACTGGTAGCCCTAATAGAATCTGGCACTCCTTGTACATAGGTTCTTCAGAAGTTGAGCATGGAAGCCATTCCATTACAAATCTCAGTGCCAAGCCCCAGCTCATCAAAGGTTGATAAAGTAATTCACTATGAAGACATAAGCCTTGATGAAGAAATTTTAATTCCAAAATATGACTATGACACTATGACATTGGAGCAAATAGGCATTTTTCAATAGGCCTTAGAAAGGAAAAAGCATCAAAAAATGGTTAGGAGAGAACATAGGTAGAAGCAAGTACTCCAAGATATTAAAGACATCTTTCTAGATGCATTCAACCTACCAACTCCTGAAGAGACCAAGCCACTAATAGAAAAACTGATAGATATAGTGGAAAAGGTCAATAATGAAGACCTTGATACAACTGTAAAACTTTTAGATTGGTTAGAAAAGAAGTTTCAAGGTAAGGTGAATGAGAAAATATCTAGTGAAATAGCACTAACTCAAGTTGCATTGACAACTAAGGTTGAAGAGGTGAAGAAGGTACTTGAGAATATATTCTCATTGTACACAAAGCTATGTGCTCCTACATTCTTCATTCAAGAAATGAGGAGTCATATTTTGAGTCTAGAGAGAAATCTCAACATATCAGGTACTAAGCTACCTCAGAACCCAGCTCAAAGTGAGAAGCATTTTAGAACATTGCTTTAGACACAATCAATTAGTTGTAATGACAGTAGATGATGCTAGCATAAGAGCCAAATTGACATGTATATAGGCATCCCTCACCCCACACATGGAGATACTACACAAGGAACTAAGTTATGCTGAGACTTTACTGAAGAAAGACCCCAATCTTTCTACTTTAGGTGGCCTAGTGCACCTTGCTACTGAGCTTGCAATCCAAATCAAATCAGTGGATTTTGCATGTGACAACTACAATGCAACCATCAAAATCATAATGGATGTCCATAAATCCTTTTTGAACAAACACACTATACGTGTATAGCCCATTTGACATAAGTGTCAAAAAGGGGGAGAATAAAGAAAAGGGGCGAAATAAAGAAAGGGGGAGTTAGAAACAGAGGAAGATAAAGAATGGGGGAGATACATCATTGGAGAAATAAATAAAATGAAGAGATATCAGCTAAGGGAGAGCATGAAAGAGTATTAGTGCATTGAAGTCAAAGAGTATAATTAGAGACATCATTTACTTAGAGAGGAGCACAGATTTTGGATACAAAATAGACACATTAACTCAAGGGGACTTATCAATTTTGAGGTATATAGGTTATTGCAAAATTTTGAAATTTTAAATTTTTGTATATAAGCCAAGTCATGAATATGTTATGCTTGAGAAATTAAGAATAATATTGTATATTTAAGTGTTTTTGACACTTGTGTCAAAGGGGGAGATTGTTGATCTTAGATTGGTTTTGACAAGTGATTGTCAACACACTTAAGCCATTTACTTAGTTCATATTGAACTAGTAATACATGTTGAGTACAACATGTAAATATTAGACCATGCCAAGTTGCAATGAGTGCTGAGTCACTCAAGTGTCGAGCATATAGACCATTTTGAGTGATTAAGGAGTTGAGTAAAGAGTGGATGCCAAGTCATAGTAGAAATACAATGTATGCCGAGCATCAATGACTTCATATGCTGAGTGACACAATTTTGATATTTTTTTTGTAATGGCACAAACAACCATGTAAACCATTTTAAATCCAAATTAAGGATAGAATACAATCTATTGGAGATAAGGATGAATCTATATTTGCATTCCTTATGCAATTACATGCAACCAATCAGAAAAGGGAAGGTTTAAGTGGCAATATGGATGAATCTTAGTTGTAGATTCATACCTAACCCTAAGCCACCTAAGTCTTTCTAAGGAGGATGAATCCCTAAACTCTTTATGGGTAAGTGATCAAATTGGAGACATGAACAATATAGTTTGCAAAGCATTCAAGGTGACATAGAATTAAGAGTGAATTGCAAAATCAATTAGAGAAGAACAAAGGATAGAGAGAAGGATACAACATTGAGACATTTGATCGAGAAGGATCAAAAGATAAATGTTTAGAGGTGATTTGTCATCAGGAAAAGAAGTGACAATCACAAGATCTATAATGAGACATTCTAACAGGTGATTTCAGTCAAAATATCTTAAGTAGAGTAGTTGTAAGAGGTTGTATGAAATCCTTTAATAGGGTGCTTACTTAGTTGTAAGTTGAAGTCCTCTAACAAGACACACTTCTAATAGGGTGTTGAAATCCTCTAACAAGGTGAGACCTAAAAGTCTCTGTAAGCCTTTAATAGGGTAGAGCTTTCATAGGGTAGACCATGATTCATGGTCAAAAAATTGTAAACTTAATTGGATACATTTTACAACTACAGTAGTGAAGATTTGTGGGTATCATCCCTACCCCAGTTTTACCTTCTCACTTGGAGGGTGTTTGGGTAATTATATCCAGTGTTATGTGTGTGACTAATTACATGTTTACATGATTTAGAAGAAAATTCTTTACATGTTATTTTAGTTTACATATTGAATGCTTATGATGAATGAATAGTGAAAGTTTTATGGCTCCAAGTTTAAACTACTGTTTCAGCCCCCCTCTCAAAAGTTTACTCTTTTCACTTGTAATTCCAACAATAGCAATTGTCCTTAATGATGAAAACATCTTGTTGTTCACATCCTTTGACTAATTGCCTAATTTCCTCAGCAAGTTTTGTAACTTCTACTACATTGTCCTCTTTTTCTTTGACTTCTCCATCTCTTTCCTCTTCCTCCTCATCTCCTTTATTAGTTGATGGATTAAGAAACTCAAATGCTTCCTTCCATATATTTATGCTCTCTTTCTCAACTTCTTAAGCTTTATTTATCAACATTTTATAAGCCCTCTCCTTAGCCATAAATTTCTTCACAAAATATTTTAGGGTAATAAACATGTGTCTTCCCTAAATTTGGCATTTTATGTGCTAAAGTGGTCTCCCTGATCTATCTTTTAGTGGATAATACCCACTTCCAATTAGCATCAACCTTATTATACATTTTTTTTTTGGAATTCCTTCTCCTAACTCTATAGGTGTAGATTAAAATTGTATCATCATTTCTATCAAATATTTTTCAAGTTTTCATGATTTTCTTTATTTAAATCATCAAAATTGATGTCTTTAAATCTTTTCAAGATTTGTAGTTCAATATATCTTAACATACTTTATCTACAATTGTAGGAGGTGGTGTCAACACAATCTGAAATTTTCTTAGATTGTCAAACTCAATTTCTTCATCATCTTCTTCCTCCTATGCTACAACTAGTGTTCTCTTCAGCCACTTAAGAATGTTCTCCTTAGGTGAACTAAACTATTTTCTCTTTTCTATACTTTCTTTTGTTTTGGTAGTTGGGGGTTGGGCTATCTTTGATCTCATTATTCTTCTTATTTTAGGCTCTAGGTATGTGACAACTTTTTTCACACATTTCTTGAGATCATATTTCACCTTTGGACCAAGAATTATCACTCTCTTCTTCTTTGTTGCATTGGGCTTGGCAACAACTAGCTCTTTGCCTTTAGAATCCTTGGCTTTAGTTGTATCTTCAAATTCTTCTTCTCCATCATCTTTTCCCTCAATAACTTTAAATGCCTTAGTTCTTTTCTTATATTTCTTGGTCTCACTTGTCTCTACACTCATTTGATCCTTTACTATGCCATATGTACCAAATGAATCGACATTCACATCAACATCTTTTGATAAAAGTGTTGTCATTGCTATGGTGACTCCATCAACATTTACTTTATAAGGCATGAGCCTTAACCATGAAACTCTAGGTAGTACAACCTAGGCATAAATTCTTTTTTAAAATCTACCATGAAGCATATATCATCAAAATATTTATCTACATTGGATTTAGGTATCCTCATATGATTTCTCATTTTGTTCTTAAACTCCTCAAAGTATTTATCCATAATTGCCTCAAAATTTTCTCCTAACTGACTTATCAAGTCCCTAATTTGTTCCATAGTTGGCCTTCTTCCATCCCATGCTCCTGTGCTGATGGTAGGAAATACATTGTGTACATAGAAAGATATATAAACTAATAGAGATCCAAACATACACGATGTGTTCTTCTCTTTCCTTATAGCTCCAAGGTTCTGTCAATTTTTGCATTTGCAACTTGACAAGATCCTAACTATGATCCTTTTAATAATTTTGTAGCCTAGGTACACTACAATGCATGGCACACTATTTAGTCATCTCGACTAATAAAACTTATGTGCATTCACTCTTACATCAAATTTTATAACAAGGTCTTCAATCCCATTGATTGACGTGTCTCAATCGTTCCATCTCACTTTTGTCAATTTCTCAACTTCATTTTTTGCAACACATCTTATTGACTTTGGTCTATCTAGAGTAGGGTATCTAGCTAATCTACGTATGATGGCCTTGTTGATGTTGATTGGACCTCCTTGTAACCATACCTTCATGTCATGAACATGGCTTAACACAATCTTTATCCATTCTACTTTGAAAGATTTGGAAAAAACTAGGGCATGAGTATGCATTACTTTCCTTCAGTATTTCACTAGTAGTTGTGGATGATGCCATTTTGAACTAGGGTTCTAAAAAAACAATTTTCTTTGATAACCTGTAAAAGTAACTAGCTTGAAGATAAATGTTTCACTTATTGAATTCTAACAAATTGCCAATGGCACACAATGATTTGCTTGCTTTGTTGCTAAATTCACCTCTAAATCACTTGTGCAACTTGAATTCACTTAGTAAAGTGAAAATAAATGTTCAAATTTGATATATACCTTCAGTTTTATAAATTAGGTTTGCAATAAATGATAATGTACTTTGGTAGGTGCACAATAATTGTCTTAACCTTTCACACCTATTTTTCAAATACTCGATCACTATTACCTTGTTTGGCCAATACTAATTCGTTTAGCCTATGCATCATCTCAATCATTGTAAGAGTTTGGTTTATATTCCAATGCTTGGTCAATATAAAATATAATACTGATGCTTGACACTCGGTAGAGAAACATATTTCATTGTCCAATACTTCTCACAGATATGTCTTGATGCATCTTTATTCATGTTGATGTGGACTTTTAACCATTACTTGTTAGGAACTTTTGTATGGTAATGCATTAGGTGTTCATTCCCTATATACCTTCTCTTTCTTAGTTAGATGAGGTGTGATCACCTAATCCATTGGGTTGGGTGATCTTAACTTTCCTTTCTCCACTACTTCCAACTTGTACTATCTCTTTCCATGTTTTCTTTACTTCAACTTTTTCTTTTTCTTTGTTGTTTCCATTGTTTGGTATTGTACTCATGTCTTGTAGTTCTTACTGACATGTCCAACTTTAAGACAACTAAAACAAACTAGGTTTCCATTCAACCATTTCATATAGTTACCTCTGAAATATGTCTTTATGAAATTCTCTCGAATGTACCCATATTCTCCACAATAATGACAATTATGCCACGTGTTGTAATCCCAATTGTAAGAGTTTCCTTTCTTAGGTGCACGTGTTTTCATTTTAGATGTCCAATTAGATTTTTCCTTGGATCTGCATTCATGTGTTCTATGTCCATATTTTTGACAATTATAACAATGTCCTTCAAATCTAGGTGAAGTGGGTGCATCACTTCTCTTTGATTTGTATCCATGTCCTTGGTGTCCTTGCTTCTTGCAATTAAAATGGTTACTAATAAACTTAGGATTAGTGTTTTGGATACCATTTTTGCTCCTATATATGTTCGCAGTGTGTCCAAGTTTACCACAATGATGACAAGTAGGTTTGTCTTTGAGTTTTGTATTTCTTTTCTCTCCACTCTTTGATGACTCTCCTACCTCAATAGATGAAGAGTGCTTGTCATGTCCTAGACCAAAAGTAATATTAGATGACCTTGGTGACATCATTAGTTCTTCAAATTATTTGATAGCTTGACTTGGTTTATTCATTCTTTCCATTATTTCTTTCTCAAATCTCAACTCACTTCTTAGCTGGTCACTTTGTAATCTCATATTTGTGATCTCAATGTCCTTTATGTTTTATTCTTGATTTGTAATTAGAAACTGGGTCATCATGTCCGACTCATTTTTTATGAGATTCTACACCTCAAATGATCTATCTTCAAGTCTGATAGCCATTGGTGTTTTGTCTTCCTCAATCATGGTTTGGTATTCTTTTGCTTTCTTCTTTTGTTCAATTACTTCACATAATCTTACTGGTTGAATTTTTTATTCTCTCTTGAGTTCTTTGACTTCTCTACTCAGAATGTTGTCCTTCTATAGTAGGTTTTATATTTTTGTATCACTATCATTAGTATTCCCACTGTTAAGCAATCCTTGTGTATCAACTTCCCAGTATTGTGTATCATTTTGGTAAATGGTCATTTCTTTCCTTTTCTTTAAGGATTTTTTCAAGTCTTCTTTTTCTCCTTCAAGTTGTTGCAATGTGTTCTGAATTTTAATCATCTAATTCTCAATGATTTTTCCCATCTTATATTCCTCCATCTTCAAGATCCGACCCTCTAAAGTTGTTAAATTTTTTCAAGAGTATGATCTTTAATACCAATTGTTGGGAATCTTAATGGGAAACATGATACTGAGGGTGGGGGGTGAATCTAGATCTATAATATTTTTCTTTTCTAAAAAACTTCACATCTAATCCATCTCATATCTATAAAATTATACCATATAACCATAAACATGTAATGCTAAAATGAAATCTGTCTAAGCATAACATCCATGAAAATAATCAACACATAACACAATGATTTTATTTACCCAGATCACTTCAATATGGAGTTAAAACTAGGGTGGGGATGAAACCCACATATCTTCACTATTGCAACAATAAATTTGACCTATTAGGGTTACAATTTGATCATATTAGATGATCTGCCCTATGAGGGGTCTGCTCCATTAAAAGCATTTGAGACTACTAGGTCTTACCCCGTGAAAGTATTTTACACTTACAATTACGTAAGGATTCTGTTAGGAGATTTGAAGTAGGTCTTTTAGAACCACTTTGTTAAGAGATTTTTCCCAAATTAATCTATTAGAATTGATTCAGTACCTAACCCTTTGGTTTTCTCTAAAAGTTGATTATAGATGTCCACTCTCCAAAATTTGATCTCCATATCTAATATATATGTTTTGTCCTTCACTACTCTGGTTGCACTGTCTGAACTCTTTCGCTCTGTACTTAGCTTTGTTCGCCTCTTCACTTCACTTCATATGATTCACATACACTCTATATTATTTTAGGTTAGAAAAATTTCTTAAATAGATAATCCTCAAAGGTTCTAGATTAGGATCAATGATCCAATATTCATCCTTTTCCATTCCAATTCTAATTTTCTAATTGGTCAATCTATTCTCCTAGGGATTAATTCCTTCTAAAAAATGCATAATTTCCTCCTTAATTATATCTTTGATCCTTAAATGGCATGTACAGGTTAGCTAGAATGAATTACTTAAGTGTTTGTGTGACTAAATGTTGAAAATAGATTGATACAAGTATGAATATGTGTTTCAATCATTGTTTTATCATTGATGTTAGACCTGCTACTTTCTAGTAAGACAATTGCTTAGATGATTTGAGTACTATCATTTTTTTGATTGATGAAGAGGATTTGATCAAATGAGGTAACAATAGCACCTATAGGAAAGGTTGAGTTATGATATGGAAAAGGATTACAACTATTAGTTAAGATAGTGATATTATAGTACATTGATAATCTACTTAAGGTTGCAAAGGATGATTACATTGATTAAGTTAAGAAGAACAAGTTAAACAAAGTATGTCTACCAAGCTTAACAATCTGTATCATAGGTGCCAAGAAAAGTTAGTGTAAGCTGAGAAAAGTCAATTTCAGTATTAGCCAAGTGATACAATGTAAGCTGAGTAAAGTTTAGTTGATGTTGAGAACTAGCAAACTTTAGTTCATGTCGAGTGTTTTGATAGTGGATACCAAGCAACATAGTATGTCTCGAGCATTAGAAGAAAGTTAATGCCGAGTGTCAAAATTATGAGAAAGATCATGAATTTGATGAATCTAAGATGAAAGGTTTGATTTCTTGGATTGTGTGAACCATGTGGAAGATAAGCTTAATGAGTTGGTGGCACAAAATTCAAGATAAATTATTTTGAGGTGAATTCAAAGAGGATTGAAGGAGAAGTTTCTAGAAGGGAATGAAATGAAATGATGGGTAGATTCATTGAATCCAACCTAATCCAACCTAACCCTAAAATGGACAAAGGAGGATGGACAACCAAAGATCTTAATTTTCTATTTATAGAGATGGCTAGTCATAAGAAAAGGTTGTCATGTATAAGAACCTAAGGAAGACAAGGATTCTAGGGTATTGCTTCATTTGATGACCTAAGAGAAGAGACTGCATTGGCAAGAAAATAAATAAGGCTGAAGGATATGGATGCTTGAAGGGTGAACAAGCTATCAAAGTTGAAGTGTGTGAAAGCCAAGTAGAATGGAGGACTTAAAATAGAGATTCGTAATCTACAAGTGTGTTGTAAGTTGTTATCAGATCAAGCCTTACTATTACTTTCTAATCATTATACTAGTCTAGAGTAAATCCTTTGGATTATGGTTGACCTAACAATCATTTTAAAATCTTTTAGCCAGGTGACATTCCAAATGAATGATCTAAAGTCCTCTAACAAGGCTCACTCCTAACAAGATGATTGAAATTCTTTAACCAAGCCACATTTAATAGTGTGCATTGTAACCTTTAACAAGGTTAGCCTTTCAAAGGGCATCACTTTAGAAGAATGAGAATGAGTAGCATTTTATTGGTGGTTTTTCCCAAATTGGGTTTCAACATTAAATCATTGTGTCAAATGTGTTATTTAATTTGTTATGTTTCATGCTTACATTTTTGAAAAGTTGATTTGATAGTAACCTACAAGTTTAAGTGATTGTATGATCTAATGGATGCATGCATGATGAATTTTTTTTATGGATATGGGTTCACTAAGTTGTGAAAATTTTTAATTGTACATCTGGACCTTAGAGAACTGATTCACCCCTCCCCCCTATTTATTCTAAAGAATTTCAACATTACAAACTCATATGTCAATACTGGTTTACTTGACACTTGAATATTTTGACGCTCCATCAAAACTAACATTCATGCTTTCACTCGACCTCCACATATTCTATTCTCTCATCAATTACTAACTTTCTACTTTCTCAGTCTCCACTAAATTACTTGACTTGTATAATTTCTTGATCTCAATAGGGGTGCTTGACAACCTTTGACTTGCTTGACATGTATTGGTATATAAACAAGTCCTTTCATAGCTTGACCTTCTCAGGATGGCTTGGTCACAATGATGATCATCCAATGATGCCTTGGAAATGACTATGTATTAAACACTAATAGGAAACTTAGGCTTATAGAGAAACATATGATTCATCCATGGATTGAGCATTGGAATGTAGTTAAATGGATTATCAAATATTTGAGAGGAACATCCAATAAGTGTTTACATCTTGGGGGCTCTACTACTGATTTGTAGAGCTATGTTGACTTAGATTTGGTAGGGGATATTGATACTAGGAAGAGTACTATAAGTTATGCATTTACTATTGGTGGGACATTAGTGAGTTGGATTTCTCGATTGTTAAATCATTAATGCTTTATCGACTACAAAAGTAGAGTATGTTTCTTCTATAGAGGCAACCAAGGAGATGATATGAATTCAATTCTTCATGGAAGAATTGGGACACACAAAGAGGGATAATTATTTGTTCATAAAAAGCCAAAGTACTATTCATCTTGCAAATAATTCTTCTCTACATTTTTAGAAAAAACACATATAGTTGTAGTATCATTTTGTTTGGTTAGTTTTGGATAATGGACAATTAAAGATGGAGAAGATACATATAGATGATAATTCAACAAATATGTTTTCCAAAGCAATAACAAGGTAGAAGTTGAATTCCTCTTCAACTTCAGTTGGTCTTCTAGACTAAAATGAATAAAAGAATAGAGTCTAAGGTGGTTTGATATTCTAGTAGGAGCTATAGGTTTAGTGGTGCTATGATCAATCTCCAAGTGGGAGGTTATTGTTGTGGAGTCTAATTAGTCTCCAAGTGGGAGATTGTGATGTGGAGACTAATTAGACTCAAAGGTTTATTCAGTGTGTTCCCCCCTTGATTATTTCTAAAGGGGTTTGAGGGAAGCACCCCCAAGATGGGGTCAAGGGGTAGTGCCCCTTGTAGGGTCCTTGGGCAGTGACCTAGGTACACTCAATTAATATTATTAAAAGGCATCAACTATCATTTTTCTATTAAATGACTTATTCCAGCCCTAATTTTGTAAGTGACAAAAGCTTGAATAAAAAAGCTTAAGGTTATGGATTTCATAATGTATGATGAGATTGTAGCTTCTTGTGACAGTATTAATTTGCAAGGGATTGTAGATTGTAATCACTAGATAATAATAATGTTGAACTTGTTGTTGGTGGACATATCATAGGGATTGGGTGAACCACGTTAAATCCTTGTTTCTTGTGTTCTCTTTTGTGTGATTTATTATTTTATGACATTGGTTATATTTAAGTGTAACTTTTATTTCTTTCTGTGGTTAATCCTAACATTTTGCACTTTTTCTGATGAGCATGCATGACTTCAAGAAATTAGATTACAACAACCAATGTATGAACAATTCATCATAACCCATTTATGCCACATCAACACTTGACATCATGAAAGACCTATTAGAGTCAACCAAAACATTACTAGATGAAGATCAAACATAAATTGTTCCAAGGGCTATTGCATTTTCTCTTGAATATAATTAAATCAACCCAAAACATGTATCCTTGTAACCAACTCATGCACAATTGTAACACTAATAACATAACTAAGTATAGATCATAAATTTTGAATGATAACATTTGGTTTGTCATAGATTTGTTACACCAATCCAACCATTTATTGTCTATCACTAATTGTTCAACTCAATTATTATATCACACTTAAATCCAACATAACCTTTGACAAACTTGGTTCAATCATACCCAACGGTAGATAATGCATCATGAGACATCCCCTAGTCATCTATAACCACCACACACCAATTAGTTCCTATGACACATCCACTTTCAAGCTGATTTCCATCCTACAAAAATTTGAACAATGCTTCCAATAAATAGTCAACAAACAACCTTCAATTTGCATCAATGACAACACAATAAATGATCAATTGAATATCAAGCATGCATTTAAATAGGTCTACAACATAATCTATATCAATTATGCCAACAATCTTGCCCTTTGACATTGATAGAAACACCAAGATACAAGCATGGTGACATCAACTATCATGTACCATCAGGTCACTCCCCTTGAGTCGATTCATCCTCTCATCTTCGATTCTTCTCCTTGTACTTATCCACTTTTTATCGTCACCCTTTTTTATTCTTGTATTTATAACCCTTTAACAAATATTCCAAAGGTTTTTCTCAAACATGAGTCACCTACTTCACTTCCAACTACTCCCCCCTAAGAAGTAGTCCTCTTTACATCAATCCATTATGAAATAAGCACTGAATCCATTGGATTGATGCAACAATAACATCTTACTTCTATTCTATTAGGGGAATGACCTCTAGCCTATCTCATAGATACTCAAAATAATCTTTAGCAATGTGTTTGTGAAGATATATGCATCTTGTTCCTTTGAGTTCACATAAACCATCTTCACCTCTTTCTCCTACAACTATTCTCTTAGAAAGTGACACTTGATAGAAATATGCTTAGTATTGTGGTGTTGCATTGGATTATTTTATATGTTTATTGCAATAGTATTATCAAAAAATATAGTCATCGGTTCAATGATCCTTTAATTAATCCCTTCCATGAATTTCTTAATCCATTTAGTTTGTGAGTGATTACTGGAAGCTACTACATATTTTGCTTCTATTATGGATTGTGAAATTCAATTCTTTTTCTTATTGATCAAAGATGCAAGTCTTCACCTAAAAGGAATGCAACACCACTTGTGATATTTTTATCACCAATGTTACCTTCCGAATCTACATTAGTAAACACAAAGTATAATTACCTTCATGAGGGTGCCAAATTCTATAATCAATCATTCCTTTTATATATCTAAATATGCATTTCACTACCATCATGTGTGTTTCCTTAGGATTAGACTAAAATTTTATAATAATCCCAATTGCATGCAAAAGGTGTAGTCTTCTAGGAACAATCTCTTTCCAATCATAGACCTATAAAGTGTATCATTTATTGAAATTTAATCATCATCCTTAGGCAATATACATCTGGTAACCATAGGAATTTCAACCATTTTGAAATCTCCCATCTCAAATGTCTTCAAAATTTCTCTTACATACTTGGCTTAAAAAATTAAAATTCCATCCTTGAGTTGCATCTCCTGCAGACCAATGATTTTTTTAATTTCACCTATCATAGACTCAAATTCCTTCTTCATCTCTTATACAATTTTTATTTTCATATCATCATTATCACCAAAGATAATGTAATCAAAAGATACTTCAACAATTAATAATGTGTCCGCTTCCTTCTTCAAGTACACATTATTGTCTTCACTAGTTATTTTGAATCACCTACTTCACTTTTGAATACTACCCCTAAGAAGTAGTCCTCTTTACATAAATCCACTATAAAATAAGCATTGAAACCATTGGATTGATGCAACAATAACATCTTACTTCTACTTTACTAGGGGAATGACCCCTAGCCTACCTCCTAGATACTCAAAATAATCCATAGGTAATGTGTTTGTGAAGATATAAGAATCTTGTTCCAATGAGTTCACATAAACCATCTTCACCTCTTTCTCCTATAACTACTCTCTCAGAAAGTGATACTTGATAGAAATATGCTTAGAATTGGGGTGTTGCATAGTGGAATTTACAATAGGAAAGATAAACTTCTGAAAGCGGGGGGGGGGGGGGGGGGAGTGAATCAATGCTTCAAACTTTGACCCATAAAAATATTCACAACACATCCATCTCACATATTCAATAAATAAACTAAAATACCATGTAAAGCATATACATCTAAAGTATGTAAACTAGTAAATTTTGTAAATATGATAACTCCCCCTGAGTTATTTGATCTGTTTTGTTCTCAAAATCTTACTCCTACTAAGTAGATGTGCCTCAAGTAATAATCTTTCACTTTCTTGTTGTTCTTTGCTAACTGATACTCTTTCATTTCATGCTTGCTCCCCCATGATCTTACTCTCCCTATCTTATCTCTTTCTCCCCCCTTTTTGACACTAATGTCAATGGGTTATACACTAATAGTGTGTTTTTCCAAGAAAGATTTATGGACCTCAAGAATAATCTTAAAAGCAACATCCCAATTCTCACAAGCTACCTTCAAAGATTTAATTTGGATGGCCAGCTCGGTAGCAAGGTGTACTAGGCCATTTATTGTAGAAAGATTGGGGTATTTCTTCATAAGTGTTTCTGCATAACCTAACTCCTTGTGCAAAATCTCCATGTGAGGAGTCAATGTAGTCTGGATGCTTATTAGTTTGGTCCTTATGTTGCCTTCATTTATAGATAGTGCTACTAACTAACTTTGGGTTTGCAATAGGGTCCTTAAGTGTTTCTCACTTTGGGGTGGAGTCATGGGAAATTTTGCTCCAGATGATTACATTTGACTCACCAAGATTAGGATGTGATTCCTAATTTCTTGTGTGAAGAGTGTGGGATTACACAATTTGGTGTACAGAGAGAAAATGTTCTCAAGTACCTTCTTCACATTGTCTATCTTAGTTGCCAATGCAAGTTGTGTAAGTGCTATCTTGCTAGATATGTTCTCATTCACTTTATGTTGAAACTTCAATTTAGACTATTTAAATAATTTTGCATTAGTGTCAAGGTCTGCATCACTTACCTTTTCTACTATGTTGGTTAATCATTCCAGAATTGGCTTGGTTTCATCTAGAGTAGGCAGATTGAATGCATCTAAGAAGATGTCTTTGATATCAAGAAAAGCTTGCTTCTTCTTATGTTCCCTTCTAAGTAGTTCTTAATGTTTCTTTCTAGCCAAGGCTTCTTGAAGTATAGCCATCTGCTCAATTTTTATTGTGGCAAAAAAATTTCTTGATCTAGGCTTATATCTCCATATTTTATTACCTCTTCTACCTTTTATGAACTTGGACTCAACACTGCGAATTGCAAAGGTGTTGCATCTATGCTCAACCTTTGAAGAGTGTGACTAGAAAGAGTTCTAGATACTAGTAGTGTTACCAATGCTTGAATTGCTACTTTCTCCTTCAACTTGGGTGTCAACTTGGTCTCTTTAGGCTTGTCCATTTTTGCCTCATTACTTTGAATTTCACCTTGAACTTGTGTTGTAGGTGTAGATGAATCTATCTGACCTGTTTGACTCTTTGTCTCCATCTTATCTTCTCCAATTGTGTCAACCTTAGTTGTTGTATTCTTTGTTATAGTTTTTGAGATTTGAGTGACACCTATGTGCGTATTAACACTAGTGACTTGAGAAGTGATGGTAAGTGGTTCTTGTGTTTTCACCTCCTCCATTGTAGTTTTAGTCACTGATTTCTAAAGTTCATCTACACTCACCAATACAGGGTTGTCACATAGTTTGTCCTATAGTGTAGATTGGTCAAGTATCTTTTTCAATTCTTCCTTTGTTAAGGGGTTGATGTTTTGAATAGTGAGATCAGAAACATCCTTTTCTATGATATTTTTAGTACTTACACTTATTATTTGTGGAGAACTGACATTTGGCATTTGTATATCTTGTACACTCTATTCTTGTCACTGCTCTACCTCAATTGTTACTTGATCATCTATGTGTATAACAATATCTCCCTCAGTTGTGCCTTCTTCATTTTCATCATTATCTTCATCATATTTAACCTCAATACTCTATTGCTTACCTACTTTGACTATAGCTAGCTCATATGTAATTTTCCAAAATTGTGTGGTCTTCTTTACAACATTTTCAATATTGTTCTGTAGTATGCTAAATGCCCTATATTTAGGAACAAATCTAATAGCATATTTCTTTATGGCATTAGCTATCTGTGCCTTACTGAGTTTAGGCATAACTTGAGCAAGGAATGCCTCCCTAATTTTCCTTTCTCAGTTCAAACAATAATGCCATTTTTGCTCAAATCTTTCATATAAACTTTTAGGCATAGACATGGCAATCTCTAGAGGGGCTTTCTTAAATTGACCATCATGACATATATTGCCTCCTCCACTTGATTCTTTTCAACTTTTCCAAGATTTTCAAAGTCATTGTGAGAAAAACTTGACAAATTTGCGTTATTTCTAACATTCTCACATAAGTTGTCTAGATCTGATGATGGATTATGACTCACCACTTGAAATTGGTTGTTGTCATCAAATTTAGTTCTTTCCTCATTAGTTTCAGCTTGATCAATATATTTTCTCCTTGGTCTTTTTTGTGCTCCACCTTCTTGCTCTGTATGCTTGGCTTTCTCTTTAGCCTTTTGTGCAATGACGCGTGTGTTGTCCCTTGTGGAAGGTTTGGACTAGCTTGGTTTAGCAATCTTCTTAGGTCTTGTTGCTACTTTTTCCTTAGCCTTCCTCTTCTTTTGATCAGTAGGAGTAGGTTCTTCCTCAATTTCTTCTTCCTCGACACCTTCTACAATCTCTATTTCTTCCTCTTGTTGATCCTCACCCTAACCTTGTGTCAATGCAAGTGGTGCTTGAATTTGAATGTCTTCTTCTTCCTCTTCATCCTCATCCTCTTTATCTTCCTGCCTGACACCTTCACCAAATTTTTCTTTTAGTTTCTTTACCAATTTATCCTTCTTTTTGATGATAGAGACAATCTTCAAATCCACAAAAATTTTTTATTTTGCCAACTCAAAGTTACCAAAAGATTTTGCATCTTTGTCTACTTCTCCTACAAGTAATGTTGTTATTGCTGCAGAGGCCTCATCAACATTAATTTCATAACCCAATGGCCTTAGCCATCTTACTCTAGGAATAACTACCTGAACAAATATGTGATTAACATCACCTAGAAAACAAACATCGTCATAATATCTTTCAACTAATGATACTAGTATCCTTAATCTCTTCTTCATGGATTGTTTGAAATCCTAAACGTAGCTAGTCATTACTGACTCAAAATTTTCACATAATTGTTCAATGAACTCTTCTATTTGAACTGAAACTTACCTATTTGTCTTCCATGCAATAGTACCAAATGTAGGAAATGTGTTCTAAGCATAAAATAAGATACATATCAAAATATATCTGTATTTACACTGAGCACTCTTTTTTTTCTTTATTGCTCCTAGGTTTTCAATTGATTGTTGTAGCCGCAGCTCGGTAAGATCATATGTATGATCATTCTTCACAATCTTGTATCCCATATCTACTGTAATGTAGGGTACGTTGTTTAATCTACTTGATTGATAAAATTTATGAGCAATTACCCTAACGGAAAAATCTATTAGAGGATCTGTGATGGTGTCTATGGTCATTCCTCTCTTGTTCCACACAACTCCCATATTCTTTTCAATGACTTCTTTGGACTTACTCCTCATAGTCTTTGGTCGATTAGGGTTGGATACCCTATTACTGTATGGATTATTCTTTTTGTGATTTTTATTGGCCCATTATCTAACCACACTAAACTATCATGATTTCTACTCAAAAAATCCTGATCCATTCAGTTTTGAAGACATTAGGGAAACCTAGGGCACGAGTTAACTCTTTCATTTTCTAAAATCTTAAATTCTTCCCTTAACACACCATTTTCACATAGTTTTCCATATGATTCTATTATTTCCATGTCACCAATACTACTAATCTTACAATTATAACACTTTCTAAAATTTTGAATCATTAGAACTTTTGGTGTTATCATAGATAACACACTAGAGGGATCTTGTTTATATGTAATGTTTGGAATGGCCTTGAAAATAGGTTGTTTCACCTCATTTCTAACCAACAAAACATTTAAAATTTCTTTACCCTATACTCTTTTTGAAATAGATGCCATTTTAAAAACCTAGGGTTCACAATATTTGAAATAGCATAGCTCGACACAAGATAAATATCTTGCAAAATTTGATGAAATGATGTTGAGTAGCTATCCAAATCTCCTATAAACACCTCAGATGAAATTACTAGATTGCGTTTAGCTATTCTTTCTTTCTCTCGATCTTGAATGATGTTAAATGAGTAGAAATTGGTCAAATACCCCTTTAGAATGCTACAATTAATGCTAAGTGCTTACACAACTGTAAGCTTAGCATCAACTAATTTCTAGCTCACTTGGCATCCACTTGTTCCTTTCATTTGTTTGACAACCATTATGAGCTTGGTAACAACTAGCTAGTCTATTAGCTCCACATCCACTAGAATTTCCCTTGGCATCCATGGGAAACTTTTCATGCATGACAGTAACATGAAAAATTTGACAAAAGTTAAAGATTTTTTTTCTTTGATTCCTGATAACACCTTGCATCTTTATTCATCAATCTTATTAGATTTCCACAATCTATTAGACATATGATTTTTTCTTCTGGATTTGATTATGTTTATTTTTTTAGCATCAACATTTTGGATCACACTCTGTGATCCATCACTAGGATGAGAGAATGCAAGAATGGAATAGTATGCAGATCAGGCTAGACCAAGGGGGATTAAAGGAGAAAAGGGTGTAGAAAGTGAGGTGGACTAAAGAAAATAAGAATAAAAAAGTAAACCTATAGGGGTGGGAACAAAGAAAGAATAAATACAAATGAAATTAAAAAATAATAAGAGCAAAAAACATAACTCCACACCTTGAAAATAAAACTAAGCAAGAGACAAAATCAAAATTAAAACAATGAATAATCTATATGCAAGCAAGAGTAAAAGTATCTAAATATAAAAACCTATGAGTAGTAAAAGGTTTAAGATGTAATCAATGTGAATAAATAAAAAAGTTAGTAAAAGAGTGATGAAGATATAATGATTATAACAAAATAGAACAAGATACATAAAATTAAGAGAGCAAGATGATGAGTATATAAAATAAAATGAGGGACAATTAAAAAGAATTCAATACCTTAGCCCTATGTATAACTTCTAGAGCATGTATATATATAAATATATATACAAATGCATATATAATGTATACCCATATATATACATACTCGTATGCATCTATATACGAGAACGTACCCACTCATCTGTATGTGCATAAACATGCACTTATATATATATATATATATATATATATATATATATGAGTTGATATATATGTGAGCGAATAACTACCTATATATATATATATATATATATATATATATATATATATATATATATATATATATATATATATATATATATATATATATATATATATATATATATATATATATATATATATATATATATATATATATATATATATATATATATATATATATATATATATATATATATATATATTGTTGGAATATTCAAATAGGAAGAATGCTTCTGAGAGGGGGGGGGGGGGGGGTGAATCAGAAGTATTGTCTTTTTATTATTAAAACTTTTTAATTGAATGTAGATTGCATGCATATAAACATATCAAACAATTATGAGAAACACATAAGCGTCACCACATAACACTTGAGATTTTGGTAACCCAGAAACCCTCCAGAAATAAGAAGGTAAAACTAGGGTGGGGATGATACCCACAAAATCACTGCTGTAATAATGTTTAACCACTTCTGATGGTCTGCCCTATTAAAGGCTTTACACTGTATCAATAGTGAACTAGTTAAAGGATTTACAAACACTTTACATGAAGTGTCACCCTGTCAAAGGATTTAATCACCTATTTAAAGGATCTACAAAATAGCTGTTAAGCTAACCTATCACCATAAGGTTTTCATTCTAATACAATTGCTAGAGAATATTAGGTATAATAAACCTGATAAATTACAATCCCTCGATTGTTGAATACAGGCACTTGATCTGCTGTCTCTGATCTTGATCCTTTTGTGATCTGATAATCCTCACTCTAAAAATGGTTTTCCTTGCACACCCTTGTCCATACTCACACATTTACAATGAAACTTTGTTTTCCTTATAAAGACATTCAAAGACTTAGGGTTAGGTATGGATCTACGATCCATATTGAATCTTTTCTTTCCGCTCATTTCTTGCACTTTTCTTATTGGTTGCATGCCTTCTCCATTTTTCTTATTGGTTGCATGTAGATTGCATAGGAAATACAAAATATTCGATCTTATCATTTAATCCTTCGAGATTCATCACATGTTGGCCATGAAAATAGTTTACATATGAATCAATGAAGTTACAAACTCATATGTACATTCTGTGTTACTCAACACTTACTGATTCCATATGCTTGGCACTAATAACAAACTGGCTTACTCGACACCTATTGCATTTCTATATTTCTCAACATCATCTGTGACTCGGCACTTAAATATCACTCGGCACTTGTATTGTGCTCGACACCTAAAGTCATTCGGCACTTGAACTTCACTCGACACCTGATCTTCACTCGGCACCTGAAGACTACTCGACACATGAAGATCACTCGACACCTGAAGTCTTTCTTGACTCGGCTTATGTTGTGGCTTAGCATACATGGTGTACTCGGCTCCAATATAGAAAGTGGTTAAGTGTATTAGCACTCAAGTGTCAAAAAACATTATGAGGTTAACAATCTCCCCCTTTGACATGAGTGACAAAAGCACTTAACTGACCTTATGAGTACATTAACTAATCTGCTCGGTATGTATGGAGGTTTTTTTTTAAAAAAAAACTTTAATCAAAATTTGTGTGACTTACAATATATACCTCAAAATTATTATAACTCCCCCTGAGTTGGTTGTTTGTGCCATTATCTGTATATCATACTCTCCTTGGTTTTGTTTGTTTCCCCCATTCTCTCATCTCCCATATGCATCTTATAGTATCTCCCCCTTAGTTAATATCTCCCCCTTTTATTCTTATCTCCCCCTTTTTGACACTTATGTCAAAGGGTTTTAAGGGTTAAGACCATATTTCGCTAAAAATGTGTTGTTTACCTCCATAATCATCCTAAGAGCTGCATCCCAATTGTTCAAAGCAATTTCTAGTGACTTGTGCTGGATGGCTGTCTTTGTAGCAAGATGAATAAGTCCATCTGAAGTAGAAAGATTAGGATCTTTCTTGAGAACAGTTTCTTCATAGAATTGTTCCTTATGGAGTATTTACAAATGTGGGGTAATGGAGGACTAGAGTTGTATCATTTTTTCCTTGATATTGGCCTCATCTGCTATTAATACAACTATTTCTTTCTGAGTGTGAAGCGATTGAGAAAAATGCTTCTCACTTTGAGCTGGATCATTTGGTAGCTGTATGCTTGAAATGTTTAAATTTCTCTCCAAGCTCAGTATTTTTTTTGGCTTATCTCCTATGTGAAGTATGAAAAGTCACACAACTTTTTGTAAAATGAGAATATATTCTCAAGTACCTTTTTCACTTTGTCTATTAACTTTTCCAATTCAACCTGTGAAAGTGCTATTTCACTAGATATTTTCTCATTCACTTTTCCTTGAAATTTTCTTTCAGACCATTCCATAAGTTTTGCATTTGTTTCTTGGTCTTTATTTGTCACCTAGTCAACGATATCTGATAATTGCTATGTGATATGCTTTCACTCATCTGGTGACTGCAAACTAAAGGCATCCATAAAGATGTCCTTAATCTCATGTAGTGTTTGCTTTTGTTTATACTCCTTCCTGAGTATCTCTTGTCTCTTTCTCCTATTCAGCACTTCTTGCACCTCATTGATTTGATCAATGGTTATTGTTTTTGAGTCATATCCTGGTATGACTATTTCCTCATCTAATTCAGGGTCTCCATAGTGAAGTACCCTTGCAAATTTTGTAGTACTAGATCCTGGTGTAGATATTTGCAATGGCTATTGTGAAGGAGTTCCCGAGGTAGGCAAATTTATCAATGTTTGTATTGCCTCCTGCTCTTTAGGGGTTTCCACTATTTTCTCCTCCTACTGTCTACTACCTTGATCAATTATGGTAATCTTAAGAAATGCACCTTGTGTTTGTGCTATAGGATCAGATATAATAGTCTGTCTTTTTTGTTCTGTTCCTTTTTCTATAGCTGCACTCAGCTTCTGTATTGTGGTGTCAACTATGCCTATTGAAATAACTGTTGGCATTTGAGGTTGACCACTAGTAGCTGTAGAGATGATGGAAGGTGGTTCTTGTGGATTCACCTTATCTCTAACTATGCTGTCTACTAGTTTTTGCAATTCATCCATATTGACCAATACTGGATCTGCACATAATATTGCTTGTTGTGTAGATTGGTCAAGGATTCTTTTGAGATCTTCTACAATTAATGGATTGATGTTCTGACCAGAAGTGTCAAGAACATCTTTTATAGTTAAAGTTTCTGCAGGTGTGATGGGTACATGAGGAGGGCTAGAGGGTGGCAATTGTGTGTCTTGCACACTCTAGTCTGGTTGCTGCTCTTGTTCAGCTGTTGCCATTACATCTTGTTTTTGTGTCTCTTCCTCCTCTCCATCTTTCTTTTCTTCTTCCTTCTTCTCTTCTTTTTCTTCTTCTTCTTTCTTTTCTTCTTCTCCCTTCTCTACTACTGTCTTCTCTTCTCTCCTTTTTCTTCTCTCTTCTGGTGGAGTAGTAGCTTCTTCCTTATATTCTTCTTCAATAAAATCTTCAATCTTTTTGTACAAGTTTTTCCATGATTTCATTGTTCTTTGAAGAATTTCTTCTATCTTGTTTTGGAGAATGAAGAATGCCCTATACTTCGGTGTAAACCTAGTATTATGCCTTTTGACTGCTTTCTTTATTTGTTCCTTAGTTAAATTAGGCAATACACTTGCTAGGGTTGATTCCCTCATCTCCTTCTCCATTTTCAAACAAAAATGCCATCTATCTTCTACAATTTTAGACAGTTCATTCGGCAATTGTCCATCTAGTTCAAGTGGAGTGTACTTGAACTGTGCCATCATTGCATAAACTATTTCCTCTATCCTATTTTGTTCTTCTTTAGTAAACTTGTTGAAATCAACTTTATTTAAGTTACTTAAATCACCATTTCCAATCTTTTTACATAAAGTATCAACTAAAGAATGACTTCAGATTGATCTTCTTCATTTGTATCAAGTTGAGCCACATATCTTATTATTTTCCTCGGCTCTTCCTGTGTTTCCTTGATTGGTTTCTTCTTTGTAGCTTCCTCTTTAGCCTTTTGAGTGGAGGCCCTTGTTGTAGCTCATGTTGTAGGCTTTTGAGGTGATGGCATGGCATATTTCTTTGGTTTTTGCTGAGCTGGAAGTTGTTCTGTTGCCTTTCTTTTCTTTGACTCAACTTCAGTTGGTGCTTCCTTGGCTTCTTCTTCCTCTGCACCTTTCTCCTTGTCTTCACCTAGGCATTCCATTGGGCCTTGTTCTTGTTCATCTTCATCTTCTTCTGCTTCAGCCTCAATTTCTTCACCAAATTTATTCTTAATCTTCTTTAACAATTTGTCTTTCTTCTTTAATGTGGAAGCAGTCTTTAATTCCATATTTATTTTTGATCTTACTACATCATAAGTGCCAAAATGTGGAGCACTTTTATCTATCTCTCTTCCAATAATGCAGTTATTGCTGCAGATGCCTCATCAACATTAATTTCATATCCGAATGGCCTTAACCATCTCACTCTTGGAATTGTAGCTTGAATGTAGGTGAAGTCAATATCAACCAAGAAGCATATATCATTAACATATTTTTCTACTAAAGAAACTGGTATTCTCACCCTTTGCTTCATGGATTTCTTGAAATCTTCAAAATAACTTGTCATCAAGGTATCAAAATTTTCTCCCATTTGTTCTATATATTCATTGATTTGGGCAACGATAGTTCTATCATTCCTCCATGCAACTTTTCTGAAAGAGGGAAACTCATTTTGAACATAAAAGAATATACAAACTAGAATTGCTCCAAATTTGCACTGAGCACCCTTTTTCCTTCTTATGGCAGCTAGGGTTTTAGTAATTTGTTGTAGTTGTAGTTCTGCAAGATCATAAGTATGATCCTTCTTCACCAATTTGTAACCTACATCTACTACAATACATGACACACTGTTGAGTCTACTAGATTGATAGAACTTATGGGCAATGACTCTAACAACAAACTCAACTAGAGGATCCTGAATGGTGTGAATTGTCATTCCTCTCTTATTCCACTGAGCACCAGTGTTCTTTTCAATAACCTCCTTCGATTCACTTCTCAAGGTTTTGAACCAATCTAGGGTAGGATACCCAATTACCCTATGTATGATTTCTTTGGTTAATTTGATGGGAATATCTTCTAACCACAAACTTCCACCATGAATTTTGCTTAACACAAGTTTAACCCATTCTGTTTTGAATATGGTGGGAAAGCTCAAAACTTGGGTCAAACCCTTTCTTTCAACAATTTTGAATTCATCTTTTAAGACTCCATCTACGCACAATTTCTCATAGGCTTGCCTTATCTCCATATCTCCTAGGGCTCCTATCTTACAATTGTAGCATCTTCTCACATCTTGAACCATTACAACTTTTGGGGGTATTTGGGAGAGAGCTCCAGCTGGGTCATTTTTGTATGCAACTTTAGGAATGGGACAAAAATCAAGTTGCTTGAGCTCATTGGACACTAACTGAACTTCAAATGACTCTTTGTCCTCAGTTTTCTTGGAACTTGATGCCATTTATGCAAACTAGGGTTTCCTTTTTACAAAATATGAAACTACATAGCTTGGCACAAATGAAAAATAACTCAAGATCGATGAAAACGCGTTGAGAGATGTTGCAATCTGCTTGAAATGCTAGATTCTCTTCTATGAAGTTGCTCTGCTCTCTTTCTCTTCTTTTCTTCTTGATCGCGATGAGGAAAACTGATTGGAATCGTGATAATAGACCCTATTTTCATTGCATTAAATGCTCAACTTCCAACTCGGCTTCTAAAGGATTTTAACATTACTTGACTTGTACTACATTTCCACTTTACTCGGCTTCCATTGGAGTTAACCAACTCGGCATCAGTTATCAACTCGGTCGCTATTAGGAACTCGGCATGTGTTGGAGTTTAACTTGACATCCAAAGATAGCTCGGAAACATCATTTAGATTTTTTCTTCACATCTTGTCTCATGCAGATTTATACTTTTCATTGCTTCTTTGTCTTGGGACTGATGTGTGATATAACTTTGTATATCAGTCCCATATACTTCTCATGCTTAGTTTGATGAAGTGTGATCACTTGACCCATTGGGTGAAGTGATCCCTCCACTTAATGTGTTGCATTCATCTTTTTTTTTCCAAGTCTTATTCATTTGCCCCCTTATCTTTTCGACATCAATCTTTTCCTTGCCCTTATTTTCTTCAGTCTTGGGTGCCT